>VDFB02070026.1:0-130779 GCA_007258455.2 Sequoia sempervirens | reverse complement strand
ACAACAAAATTTGGACATGAAATTCTCAAAACCCTTAACCTCTAAAAATGAAATCTGATGAGATGTTGCTTTAAAATATGATTTTCAAACCTGGAACTACAAATTTGACTTCACAATTGAATTCTGCAAAAAGATAATGACTACCCTCAACCTGGCGATATCCTCTTGCATTTTTTCTGATTTTTCCCAAGAAAATCATCCTTACTTCTCCACAAACTGTCTCAAGTAGAGCAAAACACTGTCACAATAAATCAAGCGCGAACTCACTTTTCTTTATGTCGGCCACAATTTGTTTTTTTTTCTATTTTTCATGTTTGTCGAAAATTCGATCAAAATGATAGCCGTCTTTTCAACGAGCCCCAAGATTGTCAAAATTTTGACGAATGTCGAGGATAAACTTTCAAAAATTGAAAATTACACGTCAAATTTTACAAGCACCCGACGAACATTGAATTTTACATATTTCGTCAGACAGTTTCTTCAAATATTGTAGTCAAATGTATTAGTGTAACAGGTCATCAAATTTTGTTGTCATTTCATACATTGGTCTCTTAAGAGAAATCATAGGCGCAATGTAGCTCAGAAGGTTCTGGCATGTTGGGGTGCAAAACAGGACCTTTCCTATTATGAACCTAACCACTTGATCGTGTTGGAATTGTTGGTTTGGTTGCATGATGAACATAACAAAAATTACACCACCTTGTAACTTTACACCGCATGCATCTGACGCTTTTTCCATCGGCTGAAAACCTGTCACCACGGGAAAATAGATCAAAGATATGAAAATATGAGAGAGGTTATTGTAGAGGATCCCTATGTGATCCTATACCTTCAAAAAAAATGTTTAAATAAGTGCCACAATTTTTGAGTAATATCTTATCAAATTTTTATGACCTTTTGCACATTGGTCTATTAAGAGAAATCGTCGATGCAATTAGCTCAAATGTTGCGGCATATTGGGGTGCAAGAGAAGACCTTGCCTCACATAAACCTACCCATTTGGATGTTTTTGAACTGTCAGTTTGGTCACACGATGAACAGTACAAAAATTACACCACCTTGCAACTTTACATTGCATGCATCTGACACTTTTTCTAGTGACTGAAAACTTGTCACCATTGAAAAATGGATTGGAAATATGAAAAAATGAGAGAGGTTATTGTAGATGGTCCCTACATGATCTTCTACCTTTAGATAAAATTTTTGTAAGTTCCATGGTTTTTGAGTAATAGCTCATAAAATTTTGCTACTCTTTTGCACTTTGGTCTCTTAAGAGAAATCGTCAGTGTAATGTATATCAAAATGTTGTGCCATGTTAGGGTGTAATACAAGACCTTGCCTAACATAAACCTACCCATTTTGATGTGTTTGAATTGTCAATTTGGTCACATGACAAACATAACAAAAATTACACCACCTTGCAACTTTACACTGCATGCATTTGACACTTTTTCCATTAACTGAAAACTTGTCACCATTAGAAAATGGATTGGAGTTATGAAAAATTGAGAGAGATTATTGTAGAGGGGCCCTACATGATCTTGTAACTTCATAAAAAATGTTTGTAAGTACCATGCTTTCTAAGTAATAGCTCATAAAATTTTGCTGCCCTTTTGCACTTTGGTCTCTTAAGAGAAATCATAGATGCAATGTAGCTCAGAAAGTTCTGACATGCTGGGGTGAAAAATAAGACCTTTCGTAGCGTAAACCTACCCATCCAGATGTGTTGGAACTATCAATTTGGTTGCACGATGAACATAATGAAAATAACACCACCTTGCAACTTTACACTACATGCATTTGATGCTTTTTCCATCAATTGAAAACTTGTCACCACGGGAAAATGGATCAGAGATATGAAAAATAAAGAGAGGTTATTATAGAGGAGATCTACGTGATCCTATACCTTTATAAATAATATTTCTAAGTTCCATGGTTTTCGAGTAACAACACATCAAAGTTTTCTACTATTTTGCACTTTGGTCTCTTAAGAGAAATCATCGATGCAATGTAGCTCAGAATATTCTAACATACTGGGGTGAAAAATAAGGCATTTTCTAGTGTAACCCTACCCATTTGGATGTGTTGGGACTATTGGTTTGGTCGCACAATGAATAAAACAAAAATTACACCACCTTGCAACTTTACACTACACATGCATTTGAAACTTTTTCCATTGATTGAAAACTTGTCACCATGGGAAAATGGATCAGAGATATGAAAAATGGAGAGAGGTTATTGTAGAGGGGCCCTACATGATCTTTTACCTTTAGACATAATTTTTCTAAGTTCCATGGTTTCTAAGTAACAACTCGTCAAAGTTTGTTGCACTTTTGCACATTGGTCTCTTAAGAGAAATTGTTGGTGCAATGTGGCTTGGAATGTTCTAGCATGCTGGGGTACAAAACAAGACCTTTCCTAGTGTAAAACTACCTATCTAGACATGTTCAAATTGTTGGTTTGGTCACATGACGAACAAAATTAAAATTACACCACCTTGCAACTTTACATTGCATGCATTTGACACTTTTTCCATCAATTGAAAACTTGTCACCACAGGAAAATGGATTAGAGATATGAAAAACGAAGAGAGGTTATTGTAGAATGTCCCTACATGATCTTTTACCTTCATAGGAAATTTTTCTAAGTGCAATGGTTTATGAGTAACAACTCATCAAAGTTTTCTTCCCTTTTGCACTTTGGTCTCTTAAGAGAAATCATCGGTGCAATGTAGCTCAGAATGTTCTCGCATGCTAGGGTGCAAAAAAAACCTTTCCTAGCATGAAAATATCCATCTGAATGTGTTGGAACTATAAATTTGGTCTCAAGACGAATAGAATGAAAATTATACCACCTTTCAACTTTACACTGCATGCATTTGATGATTTTTCCATCGACTGAAAACTTTCACCACAGGAAAATGGATTAGAGATATGAAAAATTGAGAGATTTTATTGTAGAGTGGCCCTATGTGATCATGTACCTTCAAAAAAAATGTTTCTAAGTGCCACGGTTTTTGAGTAACAGCTCGTCAAAGTTTGTTTCCCTTTTGCACTTTGGTCTCTTAAGAGAAATCGTCAGTGCACTGTAGCTCAGAATGTTCCAGCTTGCTAGGGTGCAAAAAAGGACCTTTCCTAGCATAAAACTACCCATCTGAATGTTTTGGAACTGTCGATTTGGTCGCATGACAAATAGAAGAAAAATTACACCACCTTGCAACTTTACACCGCATGCATTTGATACTTTTTTCATCGACTGAAAACTTGTCACCATGGGAAAATGGATCAAAGATATGAAAAATTGAGAGAGGTTATTGTAGAGGGGCCCTACATGATCTTGTACCTTCAAAAAAAATGTTTCTAAGTGCCACAATTTTTGAGTAACAACTCGTTAATTTTTTTTTCCCTTTTGCACTTTGGTCTCTTAAGAGAAATCATCAGTGCAATGTAGCTCAGAATGTTTTGGCTTGCTGGGGAGAGAAACATAGCATTTCATAGCGTAAACCTACCCATAAAAATGTTTTGGAATAATCGATTTGGTCACATGATGAACAGAACAAAAATTACACCACCTTGCAACTTTACACTGCATGCATTTGACACATTTTCCATCAATTAAAAAATTGTCACCATGAGCAAATGGTTTTGAGATATGAAAAATTGAGAGAGGTTATTGTAGAGGGGCCCTACATGATATTTTACCTTTAGACAAAATGTTTCTAAGTGCCATGGTTTCCGAGTAATAGGTCATCAAAGTGTTTTTCCCTTTTGCACTATGATCTCTTAAGAGATATCGTCGATGCAGTGTAGCTCAGAATGTTCCGACATATTGTGGTGTGAAATAGGACCTTGCCTAGCTTAAAACCACCCATACATATTGTTGGTTTGGTTGCACAATGATCAGAACAAAAATTACACCACCTTGCAACTTTATACTATATGCATTTGACGCTTTTTCCATCAACTAAAAACTTGTCACCACGGGAAAATGGATTGGAGGTATGAAAAACCAAGATAGGTTATTGTAGAGGGACCCTACGTGACCTTTTACCTTTAGACATAATGTTTCTAAGTTCCATGGTTTCTGAGTAACATCTCATCAAATTTTTCTTCCCTTTCACACTTTGGTCTCTTAAGAGAAATATATAGTGCAATGTAGCCTAGAACATTCTAGCATGTAGGGGTACAAAACAAGATCTTTGAGTTGGTCGGAGAGTATGGAGAGTGGTGAAGGCTTTGGAAGAATGAGTAGTTAATGATATTTCTTCTGTGAACACCAATAAGGCATTCAAATCTAGGGTTTACAAATTCTAACTAGTTTTTGTAAATGAAAGCTTAAATGATTTAGTTGCTGAAGATTATGTTTTGATTTGTAGATTTTAGATAGAATACCATTTAAAATTACAATTTGTTGAATGTTGAATAGTAGGGTAAGGGCACTAATAGAATGGAATTTTCAGAGCATGACATTATAAATAAAATGCTTTGAGGCACTCAACAATAGGAAATGTGATGTGAAGGGTGTATACAATGGGATAAGATTTGGCCATGTGTTTCAATCATAGCCAACTGCGCATATTACACTTAGTAGTAGGAAATCAACAATAGGAAATGTGATGAAAAGGGAGCATGTGATGGCATAGTCTTATAACACCTAGGTCCTAAATAGTATCATCACATATCATACCAAGAAATCTAACGGGGAATGAAACAAATGTGATACAAAGGAGGTTTGTGATGGGATGTTGTGCAACCACATGGCACAAGCGGGGAGGTGGACCAAGCCACTTAAGTGAAACATTATACACATGTGCATAAGTTTCTTATAAAGTAGGGACATTTACTAGGCATCATGAGCAAGGGGGCCAATTAATAAAACATACGCATAGCTCAAACTTAGGATATCTGGCCAAATATTTCAAAAAAAGGGAACACTTGAAAAGATTCCTTGACCTGACACAACTCAATGGTTTAGACAATAAAAATTAATGAGATTTTCATGATAACAAACTAGATGACATCACTAGGTGAAAGGGGTTGGTCAAGACATGGACACAAGAACATAGGCTATAACTAGACCGATCAAGAACCAACTCAACCAGTCAACGTAGAAATAGACCAAGGGATTAGGTTTTTTGTAGGATTTTTCAAGTAGAGATAAACCCTAAACACTATTTTAGTAAACCATTACTCATAAAAATCATTCAAAAGCTTAGAAATGGGGAGAATCAAACCCATAACCACAAAAAAATTCATACAAGTTCTACTGAATTTGATCATAATTAACATTGCAACACTACAAACATGAAAATTTGAGCTCATATAATCAAATTTGATGTAAAAACTATGTCATTTCCTCCTTCCTAAGTTGGAAAACCAGAAAAAGGTGGTGGAATGTGTAAAAGTTGCATGTGCTTTTCCCAACAACATGAAAAGCATTTTTTTGTTGGATCACATGCACAAGCAAGAGAATAACAGAGCATGTGGGCCTGGATCATGGGTGCCCTACCTTTTTTACCATTTTTAGAGAAAGAAAAAATGTGATCGCATTATAATGTGAGCACATTTTGGCTTGCTCTTTAAACAACCATATTTCAACTTTTCCAAAGTGCACTCGTGTTTTGAAAAAGTTGATTTTGTAAAGGTTTTCTAACTCTTATCATGTGTTAATAGGGGGTTGGGTTGAGGTACATCAATGAGACCTTTCTTCAACCAATTATGACATCATGTAAGTGCTATGTATGTCTTATTTTTTGTGTGATATGAAGTTTCACCACAATTCCCTATACGCTCAAGCTTGCACATTAACCCTCAACCCTATATCTTAAATCCTAAACCCTAAACACTATACCCTATACCCTACAACCTCAACCCTCTACCCTATACCTTAAAACCTAAACCCTACTGATGAGAGACTCAAAATACTTTCATTTAAATCATTTTATGTTTAAAAGACTTGCTATTTTTGTTAATTGACATGATTGGCGGTAGATTATAGATTAACATATTCACTTATTTTGCTTTATGTTTAGCTAAATTAGTGGATATATTTGAAGTAATATTTTATGTTAGATTTGTTACTATATGATGATATTAATGAGATAATTATGTTGTGTTGATCTTTTACTACCATAATTGTTATTCTCTTCCTAAGGGTTTTGAACAAGGTATTTTAAAGATTGATGATGTGGTTAAACTCTTTGTTTAATCAAAGGAAATAATCATGCCATATGATGGGCCCAACTAGATGATGAGTCACTCAAGTCCAAATTGGCTTCTTTGTAGTCGGTTATGGAACTTCTACTTCCAGCGCCAATCTGGCATATTTCTCTATGTCCTACTTTAGTCCTATTTCAGTTTTGCTTTAGTTTTGTTTTAATCTTTAATTAGATGCCTTGAATCTTGGCAGTTAATCGCCATGTTGTGAATTCAATAAGGATATGTTTATAAATATCCATGTTTCGGTTTTAAATAGGAGTTAGATAATTTTCAATCAGAATTATGTAATTGATGGCAATACTTTGTTTTGTGTCCCACTTTGATCAAATGGAATGAAAGCAAGAAGTTAACTCAATGATTGTGTTAAGGGATCTTACTTGAGGAAGATCAGGGCCCGCTCAACCAAAGGGATCGATCTTGTGTTGGTATTTTACTAAGTTATGCTATTTTTGTTCATTGATATTAAATCTGAACTGTTAGATGTTAATTCTGGAATGGTAAGTTATTGAATCGTTTTCAATTATTAGATGTTAAATCTGGATAGTTACTTCTGTTTAATCACTTTTGAATTTAGTTTATCATGGTTTGATTAAGTTGTTAGAATCATTATAAGGTTTATTATATTAATCAGATTTAGATGTTGTTCGAAGTAATTAAGTTTGGTAATTATTTATTAAGTTTAATTAGAAGAAATGATGGGAAATTATGGAAAGATGGAATTGAAGTTGTTGGAAATCTGTTCATGGAAATTAGTGTTTATGTTTTCTAGATTAATTGTCATTTCCTTGCAGTTCATTTTTGTTCTTAAAATAACATTTAATTTCCAACAATCTTAAAGATAGATTTCTTTTAAAGCAAAATAGAATTAACTTGAGTTTCGTATTTTAAATTAAGAATTAAAGTAAATTTTAGTCTTCTCCATGAATCAGTCTCAATCAAGTCCAATAAAGTTAGAAATAAGTCAACAAAACTTTAGTTTAGGAAATAAGATAGAATTAATCCTTAGGAATTAGTCGTTGTAATTTAGCTCCTGAGAGCTCCTGAAAGCTCCTGAAGGAGCTAAATCGATACCTGAAGTCACTGTTTACAATGCAAAACCCCCCAAAAACCTGTGACAACTATCCTTATCGCATAAAGCTCTAAGACACACCTGGTTCGATAAATAATTGACTAAATGATGCAAATTGTGACATCAACGACCTTTCCCATCACCTACAACCTCAACCCTCAACCCTATACCTTGACCCTATACCATAAACCCTCAACCCTAATCCCTCAACCCTCAACCCTTAAACCATAACCCTTAAACCCTCAACCCTTAAACCATAATAGCTTAATCATCAACCCTAAACCCTAAACCCTCAACACTTAAACCTTAAACCATATACCCTATACCCTCAACCCTTAAACCCTTAATCCCTCAACCCTCAACCCTTAATTGTAAACCCTATACCTTAAATCCTCAACCCTCAACCCTTGATCCATTAAACCCTTAACCCTCAAACCTCAACCCTATAAACCCTCTACCATATACATTAGAACCTCAACCCTAATCCCTCAACCCTATACCCTAAACCCTCAACCCTCGATCCTAATCCCTCAACCCTCAATTCTTAACTGTAAACCCTCTACCTTATACATTAGACCCTCAACCCTATACCTTAAATCCTCAACCCTCAACCCTCCCTCAACCCTCAATCATAAACCCTATAAAACTTACACCCTATACATTAAAACCTCAACCCTAATACCTCAACTCTATACCCTAAACCCTCAAACCTTGACCCTAACCCCTCAATCCTCGACCCTAATCCATCAACCCTCAATCCTTAAACCCTAATCACTCAACCCTCAACTCTCTACCCTCTACCCTATACATTAAACTCCCCAACCCCTAACTCTAATTCTATACCTTAAACCCTTATATTAATCTCTCTCAACTTTAAACCCTTAAACCCTATACCCTCAACCCTCAACCCTCTACTTTCAATTCTATACATTAAAGCTCTTAACCCTTTAATCCCTTTGTAAACCCTATACCTTAAACCCTTAAGCCCTCAACCCTCAACCCTTAATCCCTTAACCATTAAACCCTTAATCCCTCAACCCTCAACCCTCAATTGTAAACCCTCTACCCTATACATTATACCCTCAACCCTAATCCCTAAACCTTATACCTTAAACTCTAAACCCTCAACCCTCGACCTTAATCCCTCAATAGTCAACCCTATACCCTAAACCCTTAAACCCTAAACCGTTAGACCATCAACCCCATACCTTAAATCCTCAACTCTCAACCATTAAACCCTACATCCCTCAACCCTCAACCCTTAAAACGTATACCCTCAACCCTTAAACCCTTAAACCCTATACCCTCAACCCTCAACCCTATACCCTATAAATTAAACCCTCAACCCCAATACCTCAACCATATACCTTAAACCCTTAATCCCTCAACCCTCAACTGTAAACCATCTACCCTATACATTATACCCTCAACCCTAATCCCTTAACCCTATACCTTAAAATCTCAACCCTCAACCCTTGACCCTAATCCCTCAATATTCAACCCTTAAACCCTAATTCCTAAACCCTCAATCCTCTACCCTCAACCTTAATCCCTCAACCCTCAACTCTTAAACACTAATACCCTAAACCCTCAACCCTTAAATCCTCAACCCTCAACCCTTTAACCCTCAACCCTCAACCCTCAACCCTCAACCCTCAACCCTAATCCCTCAACCCTCAACCCTTAAACCCTATACCCTCAGCCCTTAAACCCTAAAACCTTAAACCCTATACCCTATACATTAAACCCTCAACCCTAATCCCTCAACCATATACCTTATACCCTTAATCCCTTAACTCTCAACCCTTAAGTCGTCAACCCTTAAACCCTTAATCCCTCAACCCTCAACCCTTAATTGTAAACCATCTACCCTATACATTATACCCTCAACCCTAATCCCTCAACCCTATACATTAAACTATTAACCCTCAAGCCTCAACCCTTATCCCTCAATAGTCAACCTTAAACCCTAATTCATAAACCCTCTACCCTCTACCTTGTACATTAAACCTTCAACCATAATCCCTCAACCATCAACCCTTAAACCCTCAAACCTTAAACACTAATACCCTAAACCCTCAACCCTTAAATCCTCAACCCTCAACCCTCAACCCTTAAACCATAAACCATAAACCCTCAACCGTCAAACCTATACCTTAAACCCTAATCCCTCAACCCTTAATCCCTAATTTTTCAGTTCTCAACCCTAATCCCTATACATAAACCCTCAACCCTCAATTGTAAACCCTCTACCCTATACATTATACCCTCAACCCTAATCCCTCAACCCTATATGTTAAACCCTAAACCCTCAACCCTCAACCCTTAAACCCTCAACCCTCAACCCTCAACCCTAATACATCAACCCTATACCTTAAACCCCAATCTCTTAACCCTCAACTGTTAAACCCTAATCCCTTAAACCCTAAACCTTTGACCCTCAAACCCTTAACCCTTAAACCCTTAACCCTTAACCCTCAACCTAAACCCTATCGCTAAATCCTCAACCCTCAACCCTTAAACCTTAAACCCTAAACCCTCAACCCTTGACACTATACCTTAAACCATAATCCCTCAACCCTTAAACCTTGATCCCTCAAACCTTAAGCCCTAATCCCTCAACCCTCAACCCTAATCCCTTAAAACCTCAACCATCAACCCCTAATACCTCAACCCTTAAACCCTCAACCCTTAAACCCTCAACACTCAACCCTTAAACCCTCAACCCTTAAACCTTTATCCCTTAAAACCTCAAACCTAAACCCTCAAACATCAACCCTTAAACCCTAAATCCTCAACCCTTAAACCCTAAACCGTACACCCTAAAAACTCAATCCTCAACCCTATACTTAAGACCTAATCCATCAACCCAATATCTTAAACCCTAATGGACCTATACCCTTTACACTTAACCTTAGACACTCAACCCTGAACATTATCCCTCAACCCTCAAACCTTTACCCTATACCCTCAACCCTATACTTTTTCCCTAAACCCTCAACCCTCATCCCTATGCCTTATATCCTCAACTTTAAACCCTAAACCCTATACCTTAGACACTCAACCTTGAACATTATCCCTCAACTTTAAACCCTCAAACCTCTACCCTTAACCATATACTTAAGCCCTAATCCCTCAATCCTCAACCCTATACTTAAACCCTAAACCCTACACCCTCAACCTTCATCTCTATACCCTATAACCTCAACCTTATACCCTAAACCCTAAATATTGTCCCTCAACCATATACTTAAACCCTAAACCATACACTCTCAACCCTTCACCCTATGGATTATACCCTCAATCCATACCATAAACCCTAAACCCAATATCCTAAACCCTGATATCTATACCTTATACACTTAATCTTATACACTCAATGAGATGAATATTATCCCTCAACTGTAAACTGACAACACTCTACCCTATACTCTCAACCTATTACTAAAGCCCTAATCTCTCAACCCTCAACCCTCAACCCTATACCTTAAACCCTAAACCCTGAAACCTCAACCCTCATCCCTATAACCTATACCCTCACCTGTATATACCCTAAATCCAAAACCCTTACATACATACATAAAACCATACATACATACATACATACAAGCATACATACATACATAAAAGAATACATGCATGCATACATGCATGCATACATGCATGCATACAAGCATACATAGATACATAAAAGTATACATAGATACATACATATATACATACATACATGCATGCATACATACATGCATACATGCATACATACATACATACATTCATACATACATACAAACATACATGCAAGCATGCATACAAGCATACATATATACATATGTATACATACATACATACATACATACATACATACATACATGCATGCATGCATATATACATACATACAAATATATACAAACATACATACATCAAACATACATTTAACAAACTTGCACATAAACAATTTCAAGCGAGACATAACGTGAGTGCATTATAATGCGCCTGCATTATGTCATGCTTTGGGAATCATACAACAAAAACACAAAAAAAATGAAGAAAAATGTAAGGCAAGACATAATGTGAGCGTGTTATAACGTGCTCACATTATGTCAAAACTGTGACATAATGTGAGCGCATTATAATGCAAGCGCGTTATGTCTTGCTTTGGGAATCCTCATGCCTTAGGATTGGATTTGCTTTGGATTTCCAACCCAAAGTTTTGGAGTGCCTTCCCAACGTCCAAAGACATGTTTTTTGCATATTCTATAGGATTTCACATAATCTCATTCGTGCTAATCGTCAGGTTTGCACATGTTTCAAGGTCGAGTAATTTGAACACTTGGGTAATGTTAGGCTCTCTCTTAGCTATTTAACGATGTAATTTTTTTCACATTTTGACAATATTAAGGCTTTCATGTTTAATTTCTTTTGTTTGTGTCTAATTTTTTGTTAAAAAACAATATTTGGTATTTTCTACTTTATTTTTTAACCATTCATTGAAATTTCAAATAAATTATTATTTTATAAACTAGACTCCACGAATACTCATTGAAAAAAAATGATTAGTTTAAAAAAATTTATAGGGGTAGCACGACCAAAATTCTATTTTTTAGGATGTGTCCACTTTGAAAATTAGTAAAAAATCATATATTCATTAAAACATTATCAGAAAAATCGGGCATAAACTACATGTTAGCTAATTTCTCATTGAAGTGATTTTAAAAGTAACAAAAAAAAGTTAACCTTTTGAGGGAGCCACAACATATGCTATGTTATGTTTTTTTTGACAAAAATAGTACCAATTTATGTGGCTTCCTTTTTTTAACCCCTTAATCTCTACCATTTTTTAAAAAGTAGTAGTTTAGAAAGTAGACTCGAAGCACTATGACCCTTTTTTTTGTTGCATCTTAAAATTTTAAGTGTAACTATCCTCAATTTCTCATCCAAGGTCAATATTTCTTGATTTCAAAAGAAAAGTGGCCACTTAAGACCCTTTTTTGGCCACTTATCTTTGTGCACTTAACCTCAAGTTCTAAAAATTAACTCTTTGCTTCTAAGGTATTGCAAAAATAAAAATTCCACCTCCTTATGAACACTAGATGTTGAATCTGATGGTTTCCTTAGCAGTTAGCATTAGTGGTTATCTAAGTGCTAGTGGTTATAAAAAAAATGGTTAGAACAAATTTTAAACCAAAGGTAAAACCCAAAACAAAAAGAAAGGAAATCGTTGTTATGATCCATTGGACTGTACCTGGTTTGTTGGGTGTTGGTTGGTCATGGGATCATACCTCACCTTCATCTCTACATTGCTACTCAATCACTCAAACATGTTTGTAATATAAAATAACACAAGCCTTATACTAGGTAAATTATAATTCAAGACTGCTTTGCTATAAAATTTGAATAAGGACAATGGATTGACACTTTCTTCAAGAAATATTATGAAAGGATGCAAAAAATATGAGTGTTTTACAACCAATAAACCTTTGTGTTGTATGCTAAACCTAAAAATCCTGAAAGAAAAAGCTCAAAAGAGAGCCCATCAACACATCACTAGCAAAATAAATAAGATCAATGGTGTTAGTGAAATACATATCTCTTCTTTGCAAACCATACAATGTTGGCAACACATTGAGCTTGGAAGTTGTGGCTTGGATATGTCAGTTTCAAAGCCATTTACAAAATAAAATATACCATGTGACATCAATCATTATTTTTTAGGTGTATAAACCTTGTACAAAGAAGAATAAACTAGGTGTAGCAAGATAGAGGAGGTGTAATTCTGATGGAATTCTAGGACGAACTACAAGGTTGTGATTTTCTTCACCAAAGGATCAATCTCTCAAGATCTACAAGTTAAGTTAGGTTGTCCCTCTTTAAAAATCACTACCACTCTTTAAAAACTCCCTCCTCATACTAAGATAACTATGGATAGATAGGTTGTTATTCCCAATAGGAGTGATAAAATATTGGTAGTTGAATACTTGATAATGAAATCTAAATTTGATGAAATGATATTTTTTCATTTATTGGGCCTTCTAGACTCAATGTCGATATCCTTTTGGCTCCATGATGCTTTGATAATAGGGTTAAGTGTTGGATTCACTTTGATTCAAGAATGAATGTGTAATATTTGTTTTGATCGCATGTTGGAGAAGCCAAGATCTGAAAGTAAAATCCATTGATATCTTCTACAAGTGAACAATGAAAACAAAAACATGTCTATCAATATAATATGAAGAGTGTGCAAAATATACAATGTGTTTCTTGCATATGCAGATAAACTAGAGGAGATATGAAGGTAGGACTAAATGATTAACTACCCCTCAAAATGTGCAACACATGTTTTCTCATATGACAAGTGTTTGAGCATGTCTAAAGTATACATGAAATAGGTGGCTAAAAAGGTGATTACATGTGTCTCAACCACATGAAGTGAGACAAAAAGCTAAAATTCCATAAATGGAGACTTAACTAGTGTGAATGAGTCAACCTAGAAAGGGTGATTAACTAACTAGAGTGAAATGGCCCTATTTACAACTACATGATTCAACGTATCTAAGTAAAGATACACTATAAGCCCAAAAGAAAGGAATATCAATTTCAAGTAAGATGATAGAGTATTTTGTGTTGGTGGTAAAATTATTAGTTTTAAAAAGGGCCAATTTCATGGTTGAACTTCATAATTATTGGCCTAATGAAAGCAACAATTTTTTATAATTTTCAACAGTGATTGTAAGTTTGTATCCTCCTTTTCTAGGAATTTTCTAAGAGGAAATCCACCCAAGGAGACTTGTGGGAGTTATATAAACATATGTAAGATATTGTAAAAGGCTTAATTCATATTCTATTCTTCCTAAGTTCCCATAGAGGGTGTTGCAAACTAATGTATATAGTTTTGATGGAGTTGTAGATATTTTGTAATTATGGAGCTTAACTATTGTTCTTGTTTTCATGAGCTCCTAAAGGTCCTAGTGACATTCTACCTTCTTGTAAAGGGTGATATTTAGAGTGACATATGGACGTGAAACTATAGTTTTTCCCATTTAAGAGTTTCTCTAGGTGTATACTTGTGTTAAGTCTCACTTTTATTCATGTTTCTTGTAGTTATAGTCATTTTACTAAACTTAATTTTAGACCATATGTCACTTGTCCTTATGAATGTTAAGGTTTAGGTAGACCGGAGCAATAAACATTAACAATTATATGTAGATTAAATACTCCAAAAATAACAATGACGAATAACACAAAAGGGATCAACACAAAATTTTAGCATGGTTCACCCAATGTGGCCTATATCCACAAAAACTCAGCCATCTAATGATTTTATTATCAATGCAAAATAGATTACAATCTTGCAAATGACCACACATAACTTACATCCTAGCCGCTTATAACAAGCTTTTTGGAAACTTCTAGAATTAGGGTTTTACAAAGTCATTTTTCATTTGTCAGTTAACAAAAAATTAACTACCGAGCCCTTAAAGTGCAAAAAAGGAAAAAAAATTGGGGGTTGTGCCCCCAAACCGCTACTTGGGGCCTAGCCCGACCCGAAACCATGGCAAAGATACGTTACGAATGTATAGTATTTGCATGATCAGTCACTACATACCAACAATCTCCCACTTGGAGACTGATCAGGCTCCACACCAAACATTGAACTAATCTAAATTCTCTAAGATTTTAGAGAAAAGTTATTAAAGAGGAGAAAGACTTCAGTAGTTAGTAAAGTTAACATCCATAGTTAGTGAACAATGAAGTTGAATTTCAACTCTAGTTTATGGACCAATGATTCCTTAATGGGTCCTACACTATATAGTGGTTGACATGGCTCCATCATGTGGGTCCTACACCAACTTGCATATGGTTTCATGGGGGCCAACTTGGCCACATTTGCCTGACTCTATTTTTAAACTCAAGTTCTACACCCATTTATCTTTTTGTGTGCTTAATTGATTCACACTAATAAAAATGTCAAAAAAATGATTATGATTTGATGCTACTAACACTTCTCTTTCTAGCGTCACTAATGATCTAGTTTGCATGTATACAAATATAATACTAAAAAATCATGAAAAAGACAATAAACAACATCTTATAATATTTTATTTTCATTATTACTTATTTCAATAATATCTTCATTATTTTAACACTTATGATTCTTGCAGATCACATAATGTCAAAGAGGAAGAAAAATCTACAATTGAAAAGTCTATACTTCACACTTTTATCCTATCATTTTACACTATCTCTTTAGAGTTATCCGAAATACACTATAAGTTTACCATATCCAAACATTTATCACTTTAAACACCATTATTTCAATGGTAGAAATGGATCTATTTGAAAGCTCTAGATTTGATTCAATAGGGCTTCTCGTAGACTAGATATTGGGTGTGGTTATATCCCTTGGACAAATCTACATACATGGACAGTGCCAGTGGTGACCATTACTATCCATAACTCCATTAATTCACAGCACCACCTACTTATCTTTTTATCACATGACAGAAAGGAACATAAAGGGTGGCGATATTTCAGCAGCCCGGGAGCCACGCTAGGGGGTAAAGAGAAAAACTGAATAGAATATGAAGGGTGTCCCTGTCGATACTCTCTGAATGACATTTCACATTGACAAGTCCCTTCAACATGGCTGATATGGCAGAAATAATCATTATACTTTCTTCATACTATTACCTCTGTGTTTTAATGGCGTGGGGCAAGTGACAAGGAGGGTACATAGGCAATAAAGCCAGGGTACCATTCTATTTTAAGCTTGCCAGCAAATTTTTCTCGCTTCCACACCCTTCACCTAAAATTATGATTTTAAAAGAGAAATGACTTTTAACGGTTAAAAAAAAGATGATCATAGTGCACCTTTGAATTCGAGTTCCCTATATTAACAGATTGCCAGAACGTCTGAAGATGACGTTTTATGTTCTTGAGTTATTGCAGGATCTGCGCGTAGTTGATCCAGGGGTGTACGTTGATAAACCATATTCATAGTGTACGGTATATGTACGAGGAGGAGAAATGGAAATGGATTCTTTTATAGATTATAATGTAGGACAATTTGTTTTTGTGTTTACAGATGATTTATAATATACGGGACAATTCTATATTCTATGGAGACATCTAATTATGGTGCAAGTTCTTTACCATTAAATCAACTCAGGTGTATAATTTATTTCTTGTGTATCCAGTTATGGGAGTGGATCTAGTAGTCGAGCACCCTGATTTTGGATCTTTCAAAATATATGTTCCAATTTTGAATCATTTTCAAATTTTTGGTAGCTTATTTTACAAGACCTTTGTTTACAGTTGAGGTTTTAGGTCCACATCATCAAATATATAGTGTTGCATCAACATGGTTTTTGTTGAGGTGTCTAAGAATACTCAAAGAAAAAGGATAGACCGATAGTTGTTGCATGAAATTATAATAGTTGTGCATTAAGTCATGTTTTGTTTTTGAGTTGATGTGGCATGGCATGATTTGTTGCCTTTTATATTTAAAGAATACATTTCATTCAGTTATGATTACTCATGATCAATACAAACAACTTTAAAGTCACAACTAGTGCTATATTATTAAAAATATTGGACAATAAACCATCAAATACTATCACAGCTATTCAACATGTTCAACTAGTCCTCTCCCCTATATATTACAGGCGTAATATTTTGCTTTTATTTTGGGAAGCAATCACCCACAAGTTTGTTAAAGATTAGTCAATTGTTAATATACAACAATATTGCATACCTTGGTTATTATTATTGGGAATACGAGTCATATTTCATGACTTTGTATGATTATATTTATGCTTTTGTAAAATATATTTAATTTTAAAAAAAAATTATGGAATGAAATATGAATGTGGACAAGGATTATAATAAATTAGTATTTTATATTGTTTCTTTACCTTTGAATAATGAATTATTTCTAGTGTGAGGGTTTAATTTAGTGTTTAGATTATTTGGAAAGCAATCTTGGATGAGTTCAATTGTTGGAATAGTGTAATGCACTCTTTTGCTACATGTTTCCCATCATAATATCCATAGAAATGGAATTCAATGCACTTTTGTGAGGTGTGCCTAAGTTCACCACAATGATAGCGAGTAGTTGAGCACAACTACTACCTCCTCATTTGTCTCTATGTTCAAGTCATTGAAAGCTTCAACCTTGGTATTGTGGTGTTATATGTTATCTAGATTGGGATTAGCTATTAATTGTCTTGACTTACTTTCTACATACCTACACTACTTAGGAGTTATATCATGGGTGGCGCTTTGACAAACACCACACTAGTAGTTTACAAAGATACCCTTTAGCTTTTGGCGAAGAGCAAGCAAAGCGTCATGATAATCATGACAAATTTTATAGGCAAGGATGCACAGTTTTAAAGGAAATGAGATAATGATTATGGATCAAGTGCTCACTATTAGACAATTTGATCACTATGTGACCTTTACTTCGATGCTTAATGCACTCAAAATCTCTTTTAACATTTATCTATCTACAAGCTACTCCATTTGTAAAGTTGTTTATCTAATCTTCTCTTCTAGCTACACAATTGGGCCATAAGATCATGGTTTGCCCAATGCTTATAATAGCATAGCAACTTCAAGGGCCTCTTTGTGAGTAGGCATTGTATGTTGTATGTAAGTTCCCTATAAAGTCAAATTCTACATCCCTTTATCTTTTTCTTTGCTTAACTAATTCACACTAGAATTAAAATATAAAAATTGATGATTATGATTGATGCTACTAACACATTTCTTTCTAATGTCACTAATAATCTATTTTGCATGTATTAAGATATGACATTACCAAAAATATAAAGAAGACAAGAAAAAACATAAAGCTATTTAGAAATGGCGTCTGCTAGAGCGAAAGCGAAATTGGGCGGGAGAAAACGGGTAGATTCAATTTTGAATGGCGCTGGCGTGCAGGGTCCTGGTTCGGCTCTGGTACCTACGGTTGTGGGTGGATTGTGGGTGCCCTTCCCCTGCTCCTACTGTGGGCTGTGATGTCCCTTCTTTACTGACTGATTTGGATGTTTTGGATTTGGGTGCATTGGGCGAGAGTTTGTCGAACAGCTCTTCGCAGGGTGTGGGTTCTTCTTTGGGTGCAGGGACACCTGTTCCTCTGGACATTTTACAGGTTCTGGGCCAAGGTGTGTGCGCGGACAGTGACTGTGCGTCTCCTTTGGGTGGAATTTATGTGGTCTGTGAAAAGCTATGTCCTCCCTCTCCTCCTGTTACTTCCTTTGCGAGTGTTGTGCAGGGTGTGGTTGGGGCCCCCCTCTTGTTGCCTCTGATGGCTTTTGTAAATCATTCTTTGATGTTGTTCGTGCCTAGGTCCCAGCTAGGGTTTGTCCTTTGCCTTGTGCTCAGGCCTCCCCTGTTGTGGTCTGTGGGTCTGAGGTTGCTGAGAATGAGGAATACTATATGCGGCAGGGTGTGGTTTGCAGATTTAATGGCCTGTGGCCCTCCCTTCCTGATCTCCATGGATGAGTTTCTTCTTCCTAGAAGACTATTGTTTTGGAACAAATTGAGCTCTATCCCAGTGCTAGAGGGTTTTTCTTTGCAACTTTTTCTTCTCTAGAGGATCGTGACAGAGTGTTGGACAGGGTGTAGATGTGGGGTGTTCATTCGCTATTCATTCGGCCTTGGTCTCACTCTTTCAATCCTCTTACGGAGCCTTTGAATATTAGACTTGTTTGGGTTCGACTGTCGAATCTCCCACTCCAATTTTGGGATAATTCTTGTTTTTAAGCTATTGGCAACGCTGTTGGTAGCTTTTTGAAGGTGGATTCTATGTCTCGAGATTTTGGGCATACTACAGTGGCTCGTATTTTAATCGATTTGGACATCTCCAAACCTCTCTATGGTGACGTGGTTTTGATGGTGGCAGATAGACCTTGGATGCAACTTCTGGACTATGAGGGGCTCCCTTTTTGATGCAGAAGATGTTTCTTTATTGGTCACCTGGCTTTTGGCTGCCCTCTTGCTCACCGCAAGGGTGCTGCTACTTGGTGGAAGAATGCTCTCCCGGACCATCTCATGGTTGATTCTCCCTCTTCGGATGATTCCTCTGAGGAGGGTGACCCTCCCCTTACCGCTCCCTTGGAGTCGAAGCCTTTCCAGGCTCCTCTTCTGGCCTTCCCTTCTGCGAAACCTTCTGATGTTGTTGTGTCATTGATTCTTGCCCATCGCTCATCGCCTGATTCTGCTAGTCCTTTGATCACTCCTGACTCCTCTTCTTTTCTGTCGGCTCCCTCGCCACTTGATGTCTCCTCGCCCGGGGTGGCTGTTGTGGATCCGCTCCCCTTGCCTCACTCGGTGGATTTCGATTCTAAGCCTTCGTGGTCAGTTGTGCTGAGGAAGAAGAAGGGTCTTCCCAAATCAGTTGCCTCTTCGTGGCCACGGGTTCTCGGAGTCAGATTGGTCCCCTCTGGTTCTGGGGTTGTCTAATCTTTTTTTGTTGTTCTATAGCTGTCAGTTAGCTGTCTTTATTTGTTTCTTCTCTAGTTCAGTTGGTTTGAACTATTCTTCCTTTTGCCCTCTAGACTCTCTGTGTAAAGGGTACAACACCTTGTAAATGTTGCTTATCTTATCAAAAATATCCTATAATATTATATTTTTATATGTATTATTTTAATAATATTTTCATTATTTTAACATGCACTGAAATTGAAAAGTGTATACTTCACACTTTTTTTTTCTCACTTTATAATCCTAAATACACTATTTAACGATCAATAGGTCTTGTTTTGCACACAAATTTACCATAGCCAAACATTTATCATTTTAAACACCATTATTTCAATGGAGAACTGAATCTATTTGAAAGTTCTATTTGATTCATTGGGGCGTCTCCCTCTTAGACTAGATATTGGGTGTGGTTATGTCCCTGGACAAATCTACAGTGCCACTGTCCACCATTACTATCCATAACTCCACTACTATTTACAGCCCACCTACCTAACTTTTTATCACATGACAGAAAGGAACATAAAGGATGGCGATATTTCCGCAGCCAGGGAGCCACGGTGTGGGGTAAAGAGAAAAACTGAATAGAATGCGAAGGGTGTCCCTGTCAATACTCTGTGGAGGACATTTTACATTGACAAGTCCCTTCAACATGGCTGATATGGCAGAAATAATCATTATACTTTCTTCATATTATTACCTCTGTGTTTTAATGGCGTGGGGCAAGTGACAAGAGGGTACAGAGGCAATGAAGGCACGGTACCATTCTGTTTTAAGCTTGCCAGCAAAGTTTTCTCGCTTTCACATCTTTCACCTACTTAAGTTATGATTTTAAAAGAGAAATGACTCTTAACTGAAAAAAATATGATTGTTGGTGCACCTGTGATTTGGAGTTCCCTATATTAACAGATTGCCAAAACAACTCAAGATGTTTATCCTATCATTAGAAAAGAAATAAGAATGGCGTTTTATGTCTTTTCATGATTGGAGGATTTGCACGTAGTTGATCCAGGGATGTACGTGGATGATCTATTTCACAGTATATCCTATCCGTACTAGGAATAAGAATTCAAATTCGGTTTTTGTGTAGGGGAGAGGATTCAGTAGTTGAGCATCTTAATTTTGGACCTCTCAAAATCATGCATGACACTTTTGAATCATTCTCAAATTTTTATAGTAGTTTACTTGACAAGACCCCTGCTTATAGCTAAGGTTTTATGTCTACATCATCATATATGATGCCACATCAACATGTTTTTGTTGGGATGTCGAAAAAGACCTCCCAAAAGGGTAAACTGTAGTCATGCATTAAGTCGTGTTTTGTTTTTGAGCTGATGTGGTGCACACATGATTTATTGTTTTTTTTTATATTTAAAAATACATTTTATTCAATTATGAATATCCGTGAACACAAACAACTTTAACATCACAATTACTAGTGTTATACTATTTAAAACTAATGAGTATTAAATCAACAAATACTATCACAACTTGTGAACATGCTCAACTATTGGGTCCTCTCCCCTAGATATTACCGACTCAATATTTTGTTTCTATTTTGAGAAGCTATCACCCACAAACTGTTAAAAGTTAGTCAATTGTTAGTATAAAACAATATTGCACAACTTATTGTGGATAGGGGTCATATTTCATGGCTCCATATGATTATATTTATACTTTTGTAAAATATTTAATTTTTAAAAAATAAAAATTATGGAATGAAATATAAATGTGGGAAGGATTATAATAAACTAATATTTTGCATTTGATGTTTCTTTCTTTACCTTCAAACCATAAATTATTCATGAATTATTTGTAGTCTTGGGGTTTTATTTAGTGTTTAGATTATTTGAAAAACACTCTTGCATGAGTTCAATTGTCAGAATAGTAAAATGCACTCTTTTGTCTTGTGTTCTTCATCATAGTGCCCATAGAAATGAAATTTGGTGCACTTTTGTGAGATATTCCCGAGCTCACCACAACTATAACAAGTGATTAGTTGAGCACAAATACTACCTCATCCTCCTTCGCATCTCCATGCTCAAGTCATCCAAGGATTGAACCTTGGCAAGCCAAGGTTTCATGACAATCATGGAAAATTGTCTAGGCAAGGATGATAGGACTAAAATAAATGAGATGGCGACTATGGATCGAGCTCTCACCATCATGCAATTGGTCACTATGTGACCTTTGTTTTCGTACCCAATACACTTGAAGCCTCTTTTAACTTCTATCTATCTAGAAGCTACTCCATTTATAAAGCCATCTATCTAATCTTCTCTTCTAGCTACACAATCAGACCATAAGATTATGGTTTGCCCAATGCTTATAGCAACATAACTACTTCAAGGGCCTTTAGGTAATGTATGTTGTATGCAAGTTCCATCTAAATATGTGTAGTCAAACTTCTAACAAACCATTCTATATGAATCATATAATCAATGTTCTATGTGATCTTGGAGATGAGCCCCTCGAACTATTGATTATAGCTACACATCGACTCATCAACCTGGTATTTGATGTCTTTGAGGGTTGTGATCTTGTTGTCTAGTTAAATTCTATAAGCACTTTGTCCTTCACATCCCTAGGATCAACCTTTCTTCAATTAGGGCCATGGCACAATTACCGATATTGCATGTGTGTATTGAGTGTGGTTGCAAACAATTGCATCATGTGGTTTCAGTTTAAACAAAACACTCTAAGCTTTGATTTGTTTAGGTGGTTCATCTTAAATCATATTAATAGTAGATTCTATTAGAGTTCAACAAGTGCGATTTCAAATGAACCGCCTAAGCAAATCAAAACTTCGAATAATGTTATTTGATCCTGACCCATCATATAAGCATCATTGATGATATGTTTGACATAACTTGTAATGTCTTTGTTCCAGCTAATGGCTTGACAAGAGAGAGTATGGGCTCAAGTATACTAACAAGATTCTACATGGTATTTATCCGTATTAAGCGTGGTCCAAGAACAAAGTCATGGACAGAGGCAGTGGCGACCATTACACAATTCTCACAGCGTTACCTACCAAGTTTTTATCACATGAGGGAAAAAAATGGCCAGATTTCCAGTGCCCGTGAGGCGTGGTTGTTGGTAAAGGAGAAAAAATGAATAGAACGTGAAGCTTGTCCTGGTCTGTAGAGGACGTTTCAGATTGACCAATCTCTTCAATTTCACTGCAATTGTCATCATGCTTTCTTAACGTTCTTACCACTAGTCTTTTTGGTGTGGAAAAAGTGACAAGAAGCGTACAGAGACATTGAAGCCATTCTCTTTCTGTTTTTAGCTTCTCTCTTCACCTACTTCATTATGTTTCTAAAACTGAAAAACAAGATAATTGGTGCACCTGTGATTAACAGATTATTGTTAAAGCAATGAAGATGTTTATCCTCTCATAAGAAAGAAATGAGAATGGCGTTTTATGCTGTTTTCATTATTGCAGGAGTTGTACGTAATTGATCCATATTCACAGTGTGCTAGGTTGAGAGGAATTTACTGTATATTTATTAATTAATTGAATTTCATTTAATTGTTAAATATAATTAAAATGCGTATCTAAAATCATGAATAGATGTTCATATTTTATGGTTATGTATGATTATATTTATTCTTTTATAAAATATATACAGTTTTTTTTAAATGTAAAGGATGAAAGGTGAAAATGTGGATAAGGATTATAATGAAATAATATTTCATATTTGATATTTATTTTAATCCATGAATCTTTTGAACAAAGGTAAGGAATATCAAGAGTGAGGGAGGTAGAGAGTTCAACATAGTATTTAGGGTGTTTGTTGTGTAACCCCTCACAAGGGCTTGGCTTTGTTGTTATTGCTTATCTTTCATGACTCTTGTCTCATTAGCTAAGTAGACAACAAAAATATTCCCTAGGCCTACTCCCCATCATCTAGTCCTAATTGACCAATATCATCACCTAATCTAGTCCCCTTTTTTTATTTGAAGGGGTAAATGTTTTTGATCTAGAGCTATGAACCGGTGAGGTCACAAACGGGGGACCTCATCCCCAAATTAAATATTCAACAATTACACCCTAGTGGGGTTTGAACCTTGATGGCAAGAACAATACCACAAAACGTAACCATCAAACCATGCTACTATTGGCACCTAATATAGTCCCCTTCACCTAAAGGTCACCACTTAATTAAATAATCATCTTATTTAATTAATAACCTTTTCCACCTCCTTTGAATAAATAAATAAATAATTCTCATATTCCACTTATTTTCCATCTCACACATAGCTAAAATAGTTAAATAATAAATTATTATTTAATTAAGCATATATTCTCTCAATGCAATTGAGGAATAAAGGACACCTAAGAACACTTATCCTTATGGTCCCATTATTCTCTCAACACAACCCAAAATTATATAAGCCTTCTTAGGTACGTGTGTCCCTTATTTCCCTCATGCTCACAACTACTTACTAAATTTGGCAAGTTCATCGTAGTCATTCACCTTCTAACAACCTTCATCTCCACCCTTCATCCTCTCCTTGATCCTAGGGATTTCCTCTCAACCATTCTCCACCCTTGATCTCATAATCAAATGTTGACCATCCATTGATCCTTCCCAAAGTATATAAATTCAGGCACTCTATCCTTCATTCCATATCAATTATCACTTATGCTAGGTACATGCTATCAAATTGGTATCTTTGAGAAAAGGATCATCCGCATAAGACTAATAAGGAGAAAATCATTCAACAATGGAGACTATGGTAACATTTGAATTTGGTTTTTGATGTTATTGTTTTGTTTTTACTCTTTTCATGTTGAGCTCTATCTAGAGGTTTTTCTTGTCTTGAAATAGGAACTTGCATGCTTACATGTTTTTGTTTGAGTTTCAAATCTTAATCATTACACTTTGGCAACTCTACTTAGGACATCTATCACTTATCTCAGTTCATTTGGTGTGTTTGTTTCTTGTGGAAATTTTTGACTAATTGATTTTGCAAGATTTTGAGTGGGTTTCAAGTATCAACTTTTTAAAAGTGCATCTAGGAGAAAAACAAACTTCAATTTACTATCCAAAACAAGTGAGATGAAATTTGACATACAATACTTGATTATTTTTTATGAAAATTATTTTAGGTGTTTGTAGGTGTGGTCAAAGTTGTACCTATATGGAATTTCATATGATAGTATGGAATTTTTACAACCACACAATTTGTGTTGTACAGACGGTTATACCCTAGTATACTTCAAGGGTGCAAGCATATACACAAGGTGGATATTTGCAATTGGAAGGAGCTATATACATGAAATAATCTTATACACATGTTTGTGTATATCCATTGTAGATATACACTTGTGGAAGTATACACATAAGTGAGGTATAGTTAGAAGGATACATATAGTGCTAAAAACCTACATATATGCACACCATGGATGAAAGGACAAACACAAGAATACAACTGCTAGGGTTTTAATAAGGTACTAAAGATTATTTTAAAACATCTAAGAAAGCCCAACAAAAATTTGGGGGAAAACCGTAGGAATCCAAGTTTTAAATTTCTTTTTAATTTTGGACTTAATTCATAGTTAAATTCCTTTGGATTCTATTTTAAAACTTGAATTAAAATCCATTAAATATTTCTTTCAAATATGTTGGTGAAATGAAGGAAAAGGGGGAGAGGGTCCCTAAAATGGGATGTGTGATAAGGGGAGTATGTCAAAGCAAAAGGGGGTGTCCACCTCATCACAAATCCACCTTTCCCATGTTCATTAGGAAGAAGGATAGTGCTATGAATGCTTATAATTGACTTACAACCCTTAAGGTGAGTCAACCCTAGGTTTTGGAAACTATGGAACCTTAGCTTCCTTATGACATAAATGACTAAAAAGTAGTTTTGGGAGAAAAATAAAAGTGTTTCAACAATCAAACCCATGGGATCTAACACTTGGAATATGAAGTATTATGATAACAAGCTATCATAAACAATAATTAACCAGCAAATCTGAGAAGGTTAGGATGGTGTGTACCTAGCTCCAAAAGTGGTTTTTAGGCTCTGCTGAAGGATATATTCACCTAGGGGTGAATGGGTCTTTGTACAAGGGTCTGAAAATTATTTATGCAGTCCTTGTATCCCAAATCTAAGTATCTGATTCCACAAGGTTTTATTGTCGAAAAGTCAGAAATAAAACTTGTAGGTGAGTTTCCATGTCTTGACAACTTTGATGACAACTTTGACAACTTTGCAAAATTGCACTTTTGATCAACTTGCAATTTTTCTTCACCTGCAAATTTGCAAACATGAAGAGGGGGAAAAAGTGTTTGTTTTTAGTGAATAGGGGTTTTCCTTGGTCAAACCCTATTTTGGTAATTAAACCTTGATAATGAAATAATGATAAAATGAAGGAATTGATGAATGAACAACGTTATGTTACAACTCACCAAACCTTTTAATAGTTTCCTTAGAGGACTGAAGTCTAACACATCTCTCTAAGGATTGGATCTTGCATGAAATGGTTTGATTGCTTGATAGATCTTGATGCTTGAATGCTTGGTTGAAACTTGAAACCTACATCACAATGTTAGCTCCAAAACATGCATGAACACACATAATTCTTGACATCATGATAGGCTCTTGAATGTTTTTGCATATGATTGATAAATCTTCTCCTCAATGCTCTTGACAATAATCTTTTCTCATATGAAATTTGAATTATGCAGTTTAGATTTGAATTGATAAAAATACCTTGTATTTGTAGGTGTTACCTTAATTACCGGACAATTAAACACCACAAGCCAACCCTTCCAATTTAAATTTAGATCATTAAAATTCTGCCAAAAACATATTAAAAATTGGTTCCTAAGACTTAAGGGGGACCCATTCGCCCTTGGGAAAATGGGTCCTAGGACCTAAACCTAGGACACTCAATCTCCAAGATGTTAAGTTCAATGTAGGCATTAATTAAATGCGGGTTTCCCTTTCAGAAAATAAAATCAATTAGGCTCGTGAATGCATAATTGGGCCAATTAGAGGCTTAATTAAGTCTAATCAATTAAGAGGATGAAAACATAGTGTGAAAATGTAAAGGTGTAAATTTTTCTACATTACATTTATCCCCCACTTTAGTGGGAGTATGAACTTTCTCTTAGACTCACAAAAATGTAGACAAATAAGTCAAGAGAGATCCAATTGTACAATTGTTAGAAAGATGAGATAACAAGGATCAAGGAGGATGATCAAGCCCCCAAGATCTAAGATCCCACGACAAACCAACAAAGGCACAAAGAGACACATGCCTGCAAAAACAACACAAGATGCACAATCATACAATATCAAAATTAATGCAAAAAGAAAAAAAGGAAGGATGGACTAGTTGCAGTTGCGTTGTTGTCCATAAAATTTGTTCACAAGTGAAACCCCATTTTCCACTATGCAAATAAAATATACTCATGAGGGCTAGTGAAATTTGGTGTCCATTAGGTGAGCCCCAAGAAAATGAGAAACCCACACTAGGTCGATATGTACCCACAAAATGTGTTGGTGTGGAGCCTGATCAGTCTCCAAGTGGGAGATTGTTGGTATGTGGCGACTGATCATGCTATAATGTACACTCTTCATGTATCCTCACTGGGGTCTAGGGCCAGATCGGGCCCCAGGCAGGGGTTCGGGGGTGGTAGCCCTCGAGAATTTTTTTTCCCTACTTTTCGTGTCGTCACTGAAAAAGGAAAAATCATTGGAAAAAAAATTGACTTTGTAGAACCCTAATCTAGAAGCTTCTAAGCTTGTTATAAGGGGTTGGGATGGGAGTTACAGTATGAGAAAAAAGGTGATTATTCGTGAGATAGTAATAAGTTTTGCATTGGATAATAAAATTATTGGATGGCCACGGTTTTGTGGATGTAGCCCAGATTGGGTGAATCATGTTAAATTCTCTGTGTTGTCTTGTTTCTGCTATAATTTTATGTGTTTTATTTCTCTGTTTTATTGATCAAGTCTACATTTAACTGTTAGATATCTGCCTTCTAACCCTAACACAAAAAGGGTGGTTGATGGGAAAGTCATGCTAGGTCTACATGCTCCCATACATCAACCATACCAAAATTTATACCTCCTGATAACTTTGATAAGGGGCCACATGTAATGCCTACTCATGAAATATAACCATAATGGAAATAATTATTTGAATAATAGAATACTCACAACCAAGTTAAGAGGAACCCAAGGGAAAACTCCAAGTGATATAATACTCTGTAGGACTCTACTTGCTTATATCTGTATGTATATAAAAAAACCATTAACTAATATTTGAATTAAAACAATTATTCAAAAATCTTTTAATTATCCTTCCAAACAATTATATATATGGCACAACATCAAAATAGAAGACCAATTAAATAATTATTTACATTAAATTATTATTTTGTATTCTCTGTATAGGCCGCAACACAAAAAAATTTCTAGTTTGATGGAGTTGAAATACTTGAGAGTGAAAACTTCTAGTGGTTATCAATTTTCCACTCCTCTTTGGATTCAATCTTCAATACCTTCATCATCAAAGGAATCTTTCAATTGCAATGTGCATATAATGTATGTAGTAAAATATCAAAACACTGTTCTAAACCTAGACTAACTTACTCTTACTCGACTACTTTGGGTAATTCAATTTATTGCTACAACTCAAGAATTTAGACAAAATTATATGATACATGTGTTCGATGCATATTGGAGGGTAAAATTTAAGTTCATCATACTCCTTTCCCTTTCAGATTTCCAAACTGTGCAATCGCGCCACTATAGACCTAAATTGAATATCTATATGGTTATAGAGACACCCTCGTATTTGATGGAAATGTGCAGCGAGCAACTTGGTAGGAAAAAAAATAATCGACTTGAATGACATAGGTTTAAAACTTATCAAACTCGCAATAGCACCGAACAAATTTAAAATCATTATACTAACCATCCAATCGATGCTTTAATCTCCGTTTTCCCCAGTAGCTTAGGAGCTAATCATTGTCATCATACAGATTTTACTAAACCCTATCAGGAATACTAAACGCTAGTTACATATTTATACAACTTTTTCAGTGAATTTTCAAGAGGCACTATGGCATACAAAGCCCTGTTTCAAAATTCTACAGATAAATGTATATGCATTTAAATGTGAAAGGACTAAATTACCTAATAAGATACCAGCATAGTATAGAAATTATTGGTTTCTTTTATATTCTCGCCTATTTGTCCAAGAATGATTGACTGATGCAAAGAGGGTACACAAAGTATTTACCTGTTGATTCATCTATGTTTTTCCCTCCACGCTAAATCTCAGTACTTCCCAAATTCTTTTGTATAAGTTATGCAAAACCGAATTGGTCATTTCCCCATTACATGCATCAATAAATAAATCACTACTTAGAAAACCTAGTGTTCTGTAATTTAATAATTTCTCAACCTTAAGGCTCTCCTTCAACACTATTTTCTTTTATCTATTCTTGTTTGTGTGTTTCTTCTCTGCATGCAATTCAAATCGTCAGTAATACAATATTAAAGATTATCAGCATACAAATTTTCTTTATTCTTTATGCTGTTAAGATTTCAAATCTTTCCTTCAGCTCACCACCCAACCACCCCCGAGCCCAAAACTAGCTCACTCAGAGCCACTTCTTATTCATGAGCTCACACAAAGAAAAAATTTCTGCTTTTGTTGGCTCACACAGAGCAAGTCACGACTCACACAGAGTTGAGCTCACATAGAGTTTTCAATATTGGTATTCTAATAAATCTGTAAATACCATTATCAATCTAAAAAATTCTTTATTGAACTCAAAAAAACATCAAAATAGAACAAATCTTCTCACCTCTTTTCTTCAAAATCGATTCTCCCTTCCTTGCTACTCCTTTCATCCTTCTTTCTTAGCTCTCCTTCCTCCTCCAAGAAACTATTTCTCCTTCCTCTTGCATAACCAATCCCTCATTCTTTTTTTATCATTTTCTTTTATTCCTTTTGAATTCCTCCTCTTTCATGAAAAATAATACAAAAACAAAAAATAGGGAAATGTCATTCCCCTACCATAGCATCTAAGAACATTTATGTGAATTACTTAACTTATGCCTCTAATTACAAAACTATTTTATAATTAATACAACCCTTACTACAATATCTTTTTAACATATTCAATATCTCATATTTATTAATATTTCATAATCTAAATAAAACAAAAACATAATATTAAATATTCAATGTTCATCATTAGTCATATCATTTTGTCAAATAAAGATCCCAACAAACCAAAATTTTCTACAACCCTACATTACTCCCTCTCTAAGCACTTAGCTTCCTCCTGGAAGCTAACCAAAAAGATAAGGAAATAAAGATTTCATTATGATAGTATCCTCCCAAGTAGCAGATGACACATCACAGGGGTCCCATTGGACCTTGACTTGACCCAATTGCCATCCCCGCAGGTTTAGTGTTCGTTGTTTCAAAATGTGAATTGGCTCTAGTGTTAACTACCCATCTTGTGCCACCTATAAAGCATCCCACTCCAATACATGAGAAAAATTAGGTACATATTTCTTGAGCAAAGATACATGAAAAACATTATGGATTCACGACAAGTTGGGTGGTAGTGCTAAGCAATATGCAATTGGACCTATCCTTTCCAGAATTTCAAAACGACCAACATATCTAGGTGCCAATTTAGAGCTTTTTCCATAATAGATATATCTCTTATAAGGTCTCACTCATAGGAAAACTTTCTCCCCAATTTAGAATTCCCGATCCACTCTCTTATTATCTGCGTACTAATTTTGTCGATCTTGAGCTATTTGCAATTGCTCTCAAATACAGACAACCTATTGTTCCAAATCTCTAACAAGTTCAGGTCCGATAACAACTCGATCCTCTAGTCGATCTCAACTTAAAGGAGTTCTATAGGGTCTACCATAGAAGCCTCAAACAATATCAAGAGAATTGTGATGAATATTGTTATAAGCAAACTCTACTGAATGCAAATAATCCTCCCAGCGAGACTGTTGATCCATCACATACATTTGAAGCATATCTTCCAAAACTTGATTTACTCTTTCAGTTTGTCCGTTGGTCTCTAGATGGTAGGTAGTACTAAAGTTGAGTTGAGTCCAAAAGGCTTGCTGAAATGTAGTCTAGAATGATGAAGTGAAAATTGGATCTCTATCTAAGATGATTTTACTTGGCACACCATGAAGTCGGACTATGTCACGACGAAAAACTTTGGCAATTGAAGCAACATTATAGGAGGAACTCATCAAAGAGAAATGTGTTACTCTCTTTAATACATCTACAATCACCATAATGGCATCATGCTGACAAGCAATGAGTGGTAAACCTACAATGAAGACCATAGAAATCACATAACATTTCCACTCTGGAATTGCATGGGGGTAAAATAGACTTGTTGGGTGTTGATGTTCTGCTTTTACTCTTTGAAACTATAAACAATGAGCAACAAAATTTGCGAGATCCTTTCGCATCCTTTCCCAGAAGTACAACTTCTGAATATTTTCATGCATTTTCTTAACACCAAGATGAGCGGCATAAGGTGCCTGATGAGCCTCATTCATAATCAAACCTCTAAGGTCTCCAATTAAAGTAGCATATATAATTCCATGATGTCGGAGTAACCCATCAGCATCCACATAATATCCTTCAAACTTACCTTTCAGAGGAATTTGGAATTGAATAATCTCATGGTACAAAGCATCCTAAGGTAATAGCCCTAAAATATGCTCTTTGAGATCGATCTTAATAGTCAGGGCTAATAACTCATGACATCGCCTACTGAGAGCATCAGCTACAACATTCTCTTTCCCTTTAATATCTTAGATCTCAAAATAGTATTCACACAAAAATTCCATCCACCTACATTGTCTAGCATTCAAATTAGGGTAAGAGAAGATATATTGCAGACCTCGATGGTTTGAATGCATTTCAAATCAATGCCCAAGAAGGAAATGTCACCATTTGGTCAAAGCTTGAACCACCGCCGCCAATTCCAAATCATGCGTTGGATAATTAAGCTCATGATTCCTCAATTTGCGAGACTTAAAGGTTATGGATTGTCCCTCCTGCATGAGAACAAATCCAATACCTTCAATAGATGCATATGTACAAACTGTGAAGTCACCAGTGGGGTTTGGAATAGCCAAGATGGGTGCGCTAGTAAGCTTCTCTTTCAAAATTTGAAACACTCTCTCACACTGTTTAGACCGAACAAATTTATTGCCTTGACATTGGAGAGAAGTGATTGGGTGTGCAATCTTGGAAAACCCTTCTACAAATCTTTTGTAATATTTGGTTAAACCTATGAAGCTTCTGACCTCAACTGCATTAGAGGGAGCAGTCCATTCCAAAATAGCTTGAATCTTAGAAGGGTCCACAGAGATACCATCACTGGAGATAACATGCCCTCGATATTGGATCTCTATTTGGAAAAATTCACACTTAGCAATGTTTGCATACAATTTATTTCCTCATAGACACTACAAAACCTGTCACAAATGTTCCTCATGCTCCTCCACAATGCGTGTGTAGATCAGTATATCATCAATAAAAATGACCACAAACTAGTCTAGAAAGGTTTGGAAGACCCCATTAATGAGACTCATAAAAATTGTTGGTGCATTAGTCAAACCAAAAGGGATAACCATAAACTCATAATGACCATACCTTGTGTGAAATGTTGTTTTATGTATATCAGCTTTAGCGATTCTCAATTGATAATATCCAAACTTAAGGTCTATCTTAGAGAAAATATTCACTCCCTGAATTTGATCAAACAAGTCATCTATCCTTAGTAAAGTATTATGGTTCTTGATAGTGAGCTTATTAAGTTGTCTATAGTCTATGCAAAGCCGAAGAGTTCCATCCCTTTTTTTAACAAAAATCGTAGGCGTACCCCACAGAGACACACTAGGACGGATGTGACCTTTTTCTAAAAATTCCTCAAGATACAATTTAAGTTCTTGTAATTCTTGTCTGGTCATCCTATAGGGAGCCTTAGAAATTGGCTAAGCTCTAGGAACGAAGTCTATGTGAAAATGAATTTCTCTTTTAGGTGGCATACCAGAAAGTTGAGGAGGAAACACATCAACAAACTCACGAAGAATCAAATGATCATCTAAGTGTCAGGTTTTTCCTCTGATTGATCATTGATGGAAATAGCAAAGAATTTACATCCTTTCCTCATGCATTGCTTGAGTTACATTGCTGAAATCTTCCTAAGGGATACTGGTCTCTTAATTTCGGAAACAACTACTTTATTACCCAGATCATCCAAACACTTAATTGACTTGTGTCGACAATCTAATTTTGCTTCATGTCCATTCATCCAATCCATACCTAAAATTACATCATAAGACCCCAAAGGTATCACCTTGAGATTTGTTTTGGTAGAAAGAGGACTAAGCTCTAACTGACAATCTCTAACTAGAGAATTAAATGACATCCTAGCTCCAGAAGCCAACTCCACATCCCAATTCACATTTTTCTTAGCAACCACAAGCCCACACTTCTCCACTACAGATGGGGAAATAAAAGATTCTATTTCCCTTGAATCAAAAAGAATGAAAACAATAATCTTACCAATTTTTCTGGGAACCTCAATAACAGATTCTTGATGATCAACTTGCCAGTTTTCTACTGCTGCAAAAACCCAATGAGATTTTCCAATATCACCCACTATAGGTTCAGAGGCTGCTGACTGTTGGACTCCTAAAACTATCTTATTATGTGGAAATTCCTGTGCAAAGTGTCCCTTACCACCACAATTATAACAAGTGCGGCTCAAATTAGACTGGAAAACTGATCTTCTCGTACTAGTCTGATTTCCTCGAGTATTATGTTGAGTATGAGCTGCTTCATTGTATTGTGTTTGATTCCTCTGATCCCCTCTCTGAGCGGGGTTTTTCCATGACCTGACTAAACCTTCTGGTGAGGACCTAGGTTTTTGATTTCGTTGTGATTGAGTTGGTCTAGAAGAATAATAAGTCGATCTATTTCCATTCTTAAAAGAATGAGACTGACTGCAGTTATGATGCTGAAATGAACTCTGTTGTTGGTCCTAATGTATCAGCTGGATTTCTTTTGCAATAAGTGCTTTCTCTACTGCCTATTTCATAGTGGTGGGCTCAGACAACCGAACTGGTCCTAATATATTGTGATTTAGTCCTTGAATGAAACAATTTACCATTAGTTTCTCATCTTGAATGTAGTCCACATATTGTGACAACTCAAAGAATTTATCATTGTACTGAGCTACAGTTATTCCTCTTTGTTGGAGATTGTAAAATTCATTAATTTTTTGTTGTCGTTAACACTCTAAAATGTATCTCTTCCTGAAGACCTCTAAGAAGGTTTCCCAAGTGATATTTTTAGGGGTTAAATGTCTTTTCCTCTCCTCTTGTTGCCACCAAGTATCTGCACTACCCTTAAGTTGATGAATTTCTAATTTGGCCTTAAGATTAATTTCATAGGTCTTCAATGCAAAATTCTTTTCAAGACTTATTAACCATGACTCGGCCTCTAATCCATCAGTAGACCCAGAAAATTATTGTGGCTACAACCAAAGAAAGTTTCATATAATCTTGTCAATGTCCACTATAGCCCCCCCAATTTCCTGGGTGTTACGAGGAGGTGGAGGGTAATGTCCTAACTCTCCTTAACATGTTTTTTTCCATTATGGTGGGGACTTCTACTTCTTTCCTGAGGCGCAAACTGGTGTTCTACATTATCATGTTGATTTGGCACCAGTAACCTTTCTTGTATCACATTTACTAGATTTTGTAAAGCTTGGAGTATTTGTGACCCTTGACCCATTGGTTCTATTTGTGGCCCCTAATCCACTAGTTCTCTGAGTTGATTCACAGACATGTTTTTTTTTTCTACACAACAGAATGAGTTGTTTTAGACAATTTTACTTTTTCCCAAAGCTCCCAATGTTGAAACCTGGCTCTGATACCTTTGTAATGCCTACTCATGAAATATAACCATAATGGAAATAATTATTTTAATAATAGAATACTCACATCTAAGTTAGAAGGAACCCAAGGGAAAACTCCAAGTGATATATAATACTTTGTAGGACTCTACTTGCTTATATTTGTATGTATATAAAACAATACCATTAACTAATATTTGAATCTAAACAATTATTTAGAAATATTTTATTTATCCTTCCAAACAGTTATATATATGACACAACATCAAAAAAGGAGACCAATTAATCAATTATTTACATTTTATTATTTTGTATTCTCCAGATAGGCCACAACACAACAATTTTTCTAGTCTGATGGAGTTGAAATCCTTGAGAGCGAAAAATTCTAGTGGTTATCAATTTTCCACTCCTCTTTGGATTCAATCTTCAATACCTTCATCATCAAAAGAATATTTCAATTGCAATGTGCATATAATGTATGTAGTAAAATATCAAAGCACTATTCTAAACCTAGACTAACTTACTCTCACTCGACTACTCTGGGTAATTCAATTTATTGCTACAACTCAAGAATTTAGAAATAATTGTATGATACATGTGTTCGATGCATATTGGAGGGTAAAATTCGAGTTCATCATACTCCTTGCCCTTTCAGATTTTCAAATGGTGCAGCCAAGCCACTATAGACCTAACTTGAATATCTAAATGATTATAGAGACACCCTCGTATTTGATGGAAATGTGCAGCGAGCCACTTGGTAGGAAAAAAAAAAAATTGACTTGAATGACATAGGTTTAAAACTTATCAAATTCATCATAGCACCAAACAGATTTAAAAGCATTATACTAACCATCCAATCAATGCTTTAATCTCCATTTTCCCCAACAACTCAGGAGCTAATTGATGTCATCATGCAGATTTTACTAAACCCTGTCAGGAATACTAAACGCCAGTTACATATTTATACAACTTTTTTAGTGAATTTTCAAGAGGAGTCGTCATGGCATAGAAAGCCCTATTTCGACATTCTACAGATAAATATATATGCATTTAAATGTGAAATCACTATTACCTAATAAGATACTAGCATAGTATAGCAATTATTGGTTTCTTTTATATCCTCACCTGTGTGTTCAAGAACAAATGACTGATGCTAAGAGGGTACATGAAGTATTTACCTGTTGATTCATCTGTGTGTTTCCCTCCTCACTAAATCTTAGTACTTCCCAAATTCTTTTGTATAAGTTCTGCAAAACTAAATTGTTCATTTCCCCATTACATGAATCAATAAATAAATCACTACTTAGAAAACCTAGTGCTTTGTAATTTAAGAATTTCTCAACCTTAATGCTCTCCTTCAACACCGTTTTCTTTTATCTATTCTTGTCTATGTGTTTCTTCACTGCATGCAATTCAAATCGTCAGTAATACTATATTAAATATTACCATTATACAAATTTTGTTTATTCTTTATGTTGTTAAGATTTAAAATCTTTCCTTCTGCTCGCCACCCAGCCACCCCCAAGCCCAAAGCTAGCTCACTCAAAGCTACTTCTTATTCATGAGCTCACAAAGAGAAAAGTTTTCTCCTTTTGTTGGCTCACACAAAGCTCTCAATATTGGTATTCTAATAAATCTATAAATTCCATTATCAATTTAAAAATTTCTTTATTGAATTGAAAAAAAAACATCAAAACAAAACAAATCTTTGCACCTCTTTTCTTCAAATTTGATTCTCCCTTCCTTCCTATTCCTTTCAGCCTCATTTCTTAGCTCTCCTTCCTCCTCCCAGAAGTCGTTTCTGCTTCCTCCCGTATAACCAACCCCTCATTCTTTTTTCTCATTTTATGTTATTCCTTTTGAACTCCTCCTCTTTCATGAAAAATAATACAAAAGAAAAATTAGGGAAATGCCATTCCCCCACCATAGCATCTAAGAAAATTTATTTGAATTACTTAACTTATGCCTCTAATTACAAAACTATTTTATAATTAATACAACCCTTATTACAATATTTTTTTTTACATATTCAATATCTCATATTTATTAACATTTCATAATCTAAATAAAGCAAAAACGTAATATTCAATATTCAATGTTATCATTAGTCATATCATTTTTTCAAATAAAGATCCCAACAACCCAAAATTTGCTACGACCTACACCACACAAAAAAATGATCAAAGGTTCTACAAGGCTAGCAAGCTGCATTATTCTAGACACTCATGAAAAATAAAAAGACACCATTGGAAAGCAAGTTGTGCTATGCTTGGTGGCCATGAAAAATTTGTGAATAGAATAGGGTAGGATAGTCAAAGGGGTTTTGCTTAATGCGTGAAAGGTCACACCTTAGGGAACATCACCACCAAGAGAGGACAAGTTGAGGAATAAAGGATTCACGTCATAGGGAATGCAAACCATAGCATCACCACCAAGAGGAATGCCATATGCCAAGAAAGGTCACACTCTTGTAGGACATTAAACCCAATGTCACCAAGAAGAAGACACATCACATGAATTAAGAAGACCACACTTTGAAAGAAATATGCAAATAATGAGCAGGTACATGCAGGCTCCCACTTTAAAGAAATTATTAAACACCATGCTATGAGAAATTACTTTAAAGTAGAAAAATAATAAATTCCAAATGATGAAGAAGATAAAGCTACATCATGAAAAGGGGTTTCCCCCAAAATGGAAACACATAAGGGATCCACATATTCAAGGTCAACATTATGTCTTTGCTACAATGATATTAAGAGCTCGAAGCCATCATCATTCCCCAAATGCTTCGTGGAACAAAAAAAAGAAAGGAAGAATGACACATAAAGAGAAAAATAAAGAAAATATTTTGGGTTAACATGGAAGAGATCTACATGTCTCAACACCTTGCAGCATCCCCAAAAGGAAAACACAAGACAAATGAAAAGGTAAATGGCTACAATAGATAGAAGAATGAAGATACAAATAGAAAATTGTCATGAAAGATTCACTCCCTTTGTATCCTTGCACCAATGAAGTGACATGGGTTATCCAAAGTAGGATCACAAACATAAACACATGCAAAGCAGCAGGACACAGGGGATTACATTAAGCGCATGCAATCACACAAAGAACATGAAAAGAAGAAAACATAAATACTAGTATGGCACACGTGAGTCAACCTATAGCAGGTCATCTACATCCCAATCTTGTTAATCATAGGCAGAAAGTGGACAACTAGCCAAAGGGACAATTCCAAGAGTCATATTAGGAGCATCACGAGGTTCAACACATGGTGAGTCACTCTTCTTAGGAGGATCATCACGGTTGTTATCATCTAATCTCACTGAAGAGGAAAATAATAAATTTAGCTCATTATGCACTTCCTCATCAATCTTAAGATTCTCATCATCACCATCCAAGTTAATCATAACAAGAGGCCTAATGATTATGTCCATGGAGGTTTCATGTTTTTGTTGTGACGAAGGTTGAGAATCATCATTCTTTGTCTCAATTGGTGTTTGATCTTGGGTTGTTGATTTGTTCTTTTCTTCTAACTGACAAGAAATAACACAATGTTTATGCCTACCCTCTTTAGCATAATTTCAGTTTCTTCTTGCACAATTTTCAAGTTGTGAAGGTGTAGGAGTAGGTTTATCAACCATCGATTTATTTTCTTCTTGCAAGAAAAAAAGGAACCATGGAAGGTTGTTCAACCATTGTCTCTTTGATTGTATAAACTTGTTTGACCTTAAGAGGAACAATAGAACTTATATGGTTATCTCTTGTTCTTTTATAGGAAATAGGTGGAGGAATCATGGTTGGTTTTTCTTGGTTACTTGGAAGGAATTTTGGTTCAATCATGGCTTCATCAATGATAGGAGACTCAATCATGGGTTGAGGCATGTTTCTACTTGGGATAATTCTGCTATACGCATTGCCTTGAAATTTTGATAATATTTGAGAAAGAATTCCTGACAAGGCTTAATAGGTTCCATAGGTTTGAGCCAAAAGAAATCTAATGAGAAATTTCCATGGGAAGATAAAGGATTAAAGAACCACTATGATGCACAGTAAAGGTATTGTTGCCAAATGGAAATTTTAAGCATTTATGCACTATCGATGGGACAACATCCATGGAGTGTAGCCACAGATAACCTAGCTTCACATGGAATTGGTTTGATGATGGGATGATGGAGAATGATAAATTCAATTGTTTTGGTTTAAGTTTTAATGGGAGAGTGATTGAACCTATCAAAGGGAAACAAAAACCATTTTTATTTTGATCCATGCTTTGATTGTTCATAAAAGTCCTAGTAAAGTTCATGCACACACAAGAATTCCTTAATAATCACATTCTAGATACACACACGGGATTAATTAATATCCCATTAGTAGGCTTGTCATTGATTCTTCTAGCAATGTAAAGAGGACCATCAGGTGCATGTTTAATTATGTCATTTTGTGAGAAAGCAATGTTCATAGACAAGTTTGTTAGCCCTTATGAGGTTGAACATTAATGATTCTAATCATAGCATCTATATCGTATTCATTATCACTCTTATTATCATCAGTTATATTTTGTATGTTGTCAACATTCATCACATTATTCTTGGTATCACTAGCTTTAACAAATGAGATGTTATGATTTGGTAATGAATTAGTAAAGATTTGCAAATTTTGGTTGGGTGGGGAAACAAACATATTTCATTGATAATTAACACCACCAATATGAATGCGATTAAAATCAATGAGGTCTTGCATGATATGTTTAAGACACTTACAATGTTTTGTATCATGTCCATTTTGTGGGTTATATTGGAATAAGGCATTAGAATTATGGTTCAGAGGTAAAGGATTAGTAGGATCAAGGACTCTAATAGGAGGTAAGGTAATTAAGTTCTTACCCAAGAGTTGCAACATGATGGAATGGAGGGTATCGAGTAACGGGGTAAATTATATTTTGTGATCTCTGAGTTGATATGGAATTGTTGTTTTTATAGCAGCCACTTGAGACTCAACATGTTGACTTGTTTGAGGTGGGTTGATTTGTATAAAGCTATTATTTTATTTCTTGAATGGTTGGAAATGAGGTGTAGACTTAGATTTCTCAGGGCAGTTAGAGGGAGTGTTCACTAATGGCTAACCAAATTCTGATAGTCACAAAGAGTCATGCACAAATGTGTGAAGGAGAGAAATTTCATTATACAAGCTTGTCTTGGATTTTTTATATAAATTTTTATTGAACATTCTTTGAAGATCAGCATCAAGAATCTTAATATTGATTCTTGAGCAAAGCAATTTGTATCATGCTATAAAAGCAGTGATCTTTTCATCATCCTTTTGTTTACACTTCATTAAATCAGCTAAGGTCACCTTGGGACCAATGTGCACTTTAAGATGGTTGAGGAAGGCATCCACAAGCTCATTGAATGAGAAGATTGAATTATTTGGTAAAGAGAAAAACCACTCCAAGGTTGTATCTATCAAAAATCTAGGAAATTTTTTAGCCAAGAGCTTATCTTCAAAAATCAAGTCACTACATAAGCCTGTATATGCCAAGACATGGTTGCTAGGATCTCCTTTACCACAATATTTCTCAAATATAGGAATCTCTATGCCTTGTTGCATTTGTGCTCTCAATATCTCCAATGATAATGGGTTTCTTTTGACGTATTGTGAAGGTTGGCCATTTTGATTTTGGTTTAATGTGGAATTTTTTTGTTGGAGAGATGAAACATTTTGCAAGAGTGGGTTAAGGACGAAATCATTGATTGTGTTTTGAAATGGGGATGAATAAGGTGGAGGTGTATATGTATTTGGAGGACAAGTGAATTACAAGTTTGTGAGAGGTGATGGGTTAGGAGATATGAGGTTTGAATTCACAAAGCTAAAAGGATTCCTATTGGAAATACCTAAAGTTGGATTGACATTTCTAGTTGGTTGCCTTGTTGTAGTAACACTTAGATGAGTATATGTAGGAATAGAGGCCATAGTTGTAGAAGGAGGACTTTGAATTCCAACTTGACTTTGAGTGTACCCCAAAGTTTGAGCACAACTAGCCATTGTAGGAACATGATTATCAATGATATGGGCTAGGATATGCACAATTTCTATTCCTTGTTCACTGTTAAGCATTCTCCTCATGTTATCTATGATAGGTACTATAGTACTAGCAATGTATTCAACACTCACAAAGTTTTGAAGGTTTTCTAAGGCTTCATCCATTTTTTTTAGCTTCTCTTGAGGAACATTAGCAACCTTTGTTTCAACATCAATTACTTTGGTTGTGGATAAAGTGGTCATGAGAAATGTGGAATCAAAGCTATGGTCCATAATGGGTTGACTAGTGTCAATACTGTGAGTGGAAGAGTTAGAAAACTCAAGATCCATCATGGATGTATTAGTGTAGGATGGCATGAGTCTCAAACTACGTATCACTAAAGTATTGGCAATAGGACACTAGGTTGTGAAGCTCATACAAGATTCACAAAACCAAAAGTGCACCCAAGATGGAGAAAAGGCACTATGCAAATGTAATGAACACCCAAAAGTAGGAATCACAATGCAAGTGCGTAAAAATATTTTACAATTTTTTAGATTTGAAACATGATAATTTACTAGTTATGCTATGCAAAAACCTAAAATAATGTCTTTTTAATGCCAATTTTGATTTCAAACAATGCACTTAATTTGACCAATTGAATGTAATGCAAGAAAGTAAAAAAAATGTTTTGAAACTGAAATACAAATTTGCTAGCAGAATGAAATGAAGAAAAAATAGACAAAATGATGCCCAAAAATGTGAAAAGGAATTTGTACAAGGACAAGTTTGTCCAAGGGAAAATGAGGCTTTGTACAGGGGTTGGAAAAATTAAAGTTTGTGTTTCTAGTTTAATGTTTGAGTTCTTTGTTTTAGGTTGCAGACTGTGAATTCTATGACATATTTTTTCTAGTTTTAGGTGTCTTAATGCAAGTTTGACTAGTGATAAATAGTGAACAAAGTGACAACTTTTGGAATTAAATTTTGAACTAAAATGTTGAATCTAAATCATTGAAAGACACTCTTGATGTAACTATAATGCAAGATGTATGAAAAATTTCTGATTTTTTATGAATTTAAATGATGCAAACAAGCAAAAATAAACCCTAAATGCAATGCAAATCACACTAATGTAAATCTAGATCTAGGGTATTGAAGGTCTCCAAATTAGAATGTAGGATGTACAATGTCAGGTTCACCAAAATGAAATGAAGGAAAAGGGGGAGAGGGTCCCTAAAATGGGATATGTGATAAGGGGAGTATGTCAAAGAAAAAAAGGGTGTCCACCTAATCACAAATCCACCTTTCCCATGTTCATTAGGAAGAGGGATAGTGCCACAAGTGCTTAGAATTGACTTAGAACCCTTAAGGTGAGTCAACCCTAGGTTTTGGACACTATGGAATCTCAACTTCCTTATGATAGAAATGACTAAAAAGCAATTTTGGGAGAAAAATAAAAGTGTTTTAACAATCAAACTTATGAGATCTAATACTTGGAATATGAAGTATTATGATTGTGCGAACCCTTTTCCTAGTACCTGCAAAACAACATGAATAAACAAGTTAAACAAGGAATTGCAAGCTAAAACAAGGATTCCCCATGAAATCCATTAACATAGCTCAAATTAGGAAAAAAATAATGAAAAACACAATGAAATAGCAAAATAAAGATTGAATCCTAATTAAGCAAGCAAACTCTTGATCCCATGGGGGAATTGGTGCCAATTTGATGTGAAAATTGGCCCTTTCCCAATTCCTATGATGAAATCTTGATATGTTGAAGATGATATTGATCCACTTTGATGAAAGATGAGAACTCCAAGCCAAAAATCTGCAAAACCTAGCTATGACTCAATGATAATGGATAGAATTCAAGAGATATTTGAGCATGGTAACTTTGCTTGGATTGTGGATGGATAAATGAGGATATGAGCTCTTTATTTATAGAATTCCAAGATGGATGAATGTCCAAATTTGAGCAATGTGGGACTAACATTCATCCAATGATATGATGCCACTTGTCAAGCCATGAATGGATGATGGTTGTGCAAGATTTGGGGTTTGTGCCAATAAATGCATAATATTTGAATTTCAAATTTGTTGAAATGACATGCAAGAGGGAAAGGAAAATGCAATAAATGCCACTTGGCTCAAGGCAAATGACATGTAAGAGATTTAAATGCTTTGTTGGATGTACATGTTGACTTGGAATTTTTGAATTCAAATTGAGAGAATATTCCAAAAGATGCCTTGTGAGGACAATAGAGATTTAATAAATGAATTAAATCTATTTTCATGTGCAACTTGCATTATCTAGAGGATGGGACATGAGATGAGATTAAATTAATCAAGGGTTAATTAATTTAATAGGAGATTTGATGATGTGACTTATTTGACTTAGATTTATGGATTTATTTAAATCAAATAAGAGAGGAATATGATAAGAGGCTAATTAAATAAGGATTTTGATTTATTTAATTAAAAGGGATGGTATTAGATTAAATCAAATGAGGTTTTAATTTATTTAATTTAATGGATAGACTTTAGAGATTTAATCAAATAAATTGATTATTTAATTAAATAGGGATAATTAGATCAAATGGATTGATTTAAATAACAAAAGAGATTGACTTGATTAGATAAAATTATTTATTTAATCAGATAGGGGAATTTGATTAAATGGTTAGACCGAGAGATGATTCTAGAAGAAACGATGTTAGTAAGTCAGGATCAGATGCACGATGTTAATCAGTATATTTTACGTGTCTACATTTTTCCCCTCTTTGAATCAATGCACTCGTTGCGTTGGTTCAAAGAATAAACGATCTCGATCGAAGCCAATTTTTTTTGATATTTAAAAACTTTTCCCACTCCTGCATGGCAAGAGAAAACATGCCATTATAATGCCCCCTCGAGAGATCGAACGAAAATTTCAATTTTTTGGGTGATCTCACGAAAAAAGATGACAAAGTACTCGACAGGTCCCAAAGGGGTCCAGGAGGCTAAAAGCATGTCTAAATGCAATAAATCGATGAAAAACAAGCCTTAATAAGACAAAAACAGGTTCGGGGGACCAAAACCCTAGCAGGACAGCTATTTAGAGTTAAAAAACCCTAATTTTTAGGCTTAAAAGGGGCCCGAGGGGTCACTTTCAATTCATTTTCACACACCTCCGCTAGCAAACTCGAGATTTGAGCTCTGACTCTCCGACGATATGGCACAATGACAGCTTCCCCTGGACATCAGTGATCGAGTCCAGACATACCAGCGGCCACTTGGCATCGGGGCACCGGTATGTGACCCTTACCCAAGCTTAATTTTTTCATTTAATGCATTAATTGCCCTTTTAAAAAGTGAGCTAGCCTCCAGCGGCGCTATATAGCACTGCTCGGCTTATAAACTGCGCCACGCTAGGCCATTTTGAGCCGCAGTGGTGCAGTTAGGAGTTTTAGAAACTCTGATGTTGGGCTTGGGCTCGGCAGGCCGGTTTGGGAAAAGTGTGTCGCGGCGGCGCCCTTTTCATGCAAATTGTGACACTAGAGGATAAAGCGCGCCACGGCGGTGCCATGTGGCTCTTTTTGGGCTCGAGCATAAGAGTTTGAGTAAAATCAAACTGCGATGCCTTCACAAACTGCGTCGCTGGAGAGGAGCTTGGAGCGTTTGACCAGGAATTTTTCAAAAATTTTAACACGGTGACCTTCCTTGATGCAGGACGGGCCTAGGGAGCTCTACTCTCGGGAGCACCAGTCATGAGATTTGGCGAGCATTTTACGGGACCTGAGCGACAAGGACCAGGATCGACTGGGAGTTGCAAGATTATGGCATATTGCATACGCGGCGCTTGTGTGCACCCACCTAGGGATGTTGTCAACTCTGGCTGAGAGGTGGCATAGCGAGACATCATCGTTTCATCTCCCCACTGGCGAGGCCACCGTCACCTTGGAGGACGTTTGGTGCATTTTGCAATTTCCTATTCATGGCCGATGGGCGATCTATGATATGGATGAGGGATGGGAGTCCTGCACCAGAGTCCTCGCCACATGGGACATTATCTACTGCGAGGGACAGATTAAGTTAGAGAGATATAGGATCATCGCACCTCCCTTCTGCTGGGCGATTGCAGCGATCATTTCAGGTTTGGTTGCCCCAGATAGACGAGGGCGATACTTCAATCCCGGCTGGGGTTATTGCTAGGAGCGGATGGTCCGAGATAGGAAGGTTCACTTCGCATGGGGGCCTGTCCTTCTGGCTTCACTTTACAAGGACCTACACGAGTACGCATACATGGATGGAAGAGCATTGGGGGCTGGAGTGACCTTACTTCACATCTGGGCATGGGAGCACATTTTTGTGCTATGTCCACGTGTCGTTCTAGTTCCGATGGGGGCATAGGATTCCCTCGTGGCACGATATAGAGGCGGTGTCCTTCACACACATTGGCGAGCATGGGATCCCTTACTGGAGGCGAGTCCTAGATGAGATGCTTGTCTTTACTTGGCGTCCATACCTTGGTCAGCCCAGATGGGCCAACGATGCTGCCCAGCTCTTTTATTGCCGCTAGGATCGATATATGTAGGGGCAGGAGCACACGATGATTGAGAGGTACCTACCTAGGTGCGTACAGCGTCAGTTCGAAGAGTTGCAGGATTGGCCAGATGATGACTACGTAGCCGTCTTTGCACACAGCATGACACAAGTGTCATGGGGTCACGATATTCCTACCTCTGAGGCAGTTGACAGCTTCAGGTAGTTGGTAGCCCGACCATGGGCTTATGATCAGGGCTTGGCACATCCAGGGACCACATAGGCCTACAGAGACTAGTTCAAACCTCCTCTTCAGTTGACCATTCCAGGCGAGGATCCAGAGGTGCGCAGGGTTAGAGGCAGAGGGAGAGGATGAGGGCGAGGACCGAGGGTCGAGATTCGACAGGATCCGCTAGGTGTGCCCCCAGTTCCACCAAGTCAGGGAGATGTCCATATGCAGGATCAGCAGCAGGAGCTGCCAGTCCCACCACCACGAGCCGAGGGTGAGGATCAGGTTCACGTGCAGCCATGGGTACAGCCATAGGGACAGGTAGACGGTCGGGATGCACTGATTGCACAACTGCAGGCCCAGGTTCAAGCACTGACAGTGGAGAGAGACCAGGCGAGGGCTAATAGAGAGTAGCTCAGAGCAGAGAGGGATCAGGCTGTGCAGCAGAGATAGGCTGCAGAGCTACAAACAGCTACAGAGCTAGGCTGCAGACAATAGATTGAGAGCATGACAGCCTCCTCCTCCCAAGGTACAGTGTCAGTACGATCCTACAGGGATGCTATCCAAGAGATAGAGTACTACCGTCGGGCTTACCATGACACCATAACTAGAGCAGACTGGATCCTAGAGTACTCAGAGCAGGCTAGCCAGAGACCACCAGAGGGTCATGGTGACAGGGGTGAGGGCAACATTCACAGAGATCGGGCTTGATCCAGATGATACATTTTTTTGTGTCTTATGGGCTCATTTTTTATAGCCCGATGGGCATTTTGTACTGATTGACATATATGTACAGTGATCCGATTTATTCTTTGTACTATGACCGTGTCATGATTGATGATATATATGAGCCGATTTTGATGTGATGTACTGTGTTCTCCTTTATGCATGGATGGTTTACTTCTATATGCTATGGATGCTTTTATTTCTAATGATGTATGTGTTATGATTATGACTAACAAATTTATATTAAGTTAACCTATGATATGATATGTAATGATGTTATCTATATGATGGTTTATTTGATGCCAATGTGATATGTGATATGGATTTAAATATGATATGATCTATGGTATATGAAATAATGTGTGGGATATGCTTATATATGAGATGATTTATGGATGGATGTAATATGAATGTGATGGTCGTGAGATAATGTAAATGAAATGGTGTTAATGCATGATGAAATGGTTTTATGAGATGCAATGATATGTTAATGCGATGATTGATATAATGCCATGAGATGCAATGTAATGGGTGAAATGCCTTGACATGGTTGCACCTATCTATGAAGAATGTTTATGATAACCTATTTATATGATGATTAAAATGCAATGCGTATGTTTCCTATATGATATGTTTATACAATGTGCTAATTATTTGTGGATGTAGGATCGATGGCGATGATGATCAACTGTCATAGTACCTTGTTAGCGTGATTAGTAAGAAAAGAAGAAGTCATTTCAACAAGACACAAGATGATGCAAATGCAGATGATGATGATGATGGTGAGGATTACTTGCTGAGGAATTGGGATTTTCAAAGGGATGATTTCCTTATGTTTGATAATGCACGTGGTACGATGCATCAAGGTATAGAGAACTAGGATGGCATTGTACCTAGTGTGATGGACTTTGACCTGACAAGCAGATAGGAGTATTCTTGTTCACACCTGACATACAGAAACCTTGCTAAGATGCACTTCAGAAGTTTCAGACACCTCGGACCAAAATACGAAAAGGTAAACCTATTGCTGCAATAGTCAACAAGTTGCCCTAGACCTCTTCCATACATACCTAACAAAGCAAGTATTCGCTGAGGATTGCAAGAACGTCCAACAAGCATAGTGGACAAAAGATAATGATCATTGCCCCATTCCTATTTCTCTAAATCCTCTATTTTGGGATATCATCAAGACCTCCTTGGAATGAGTGCAAAATAAGATAAGTCAAAAGAAAAAAGACCAAGTACACAAACAGACTGATGCTCTTCAATACTGCTAACGGAAAGAGGATGTGTTTTCTAAGGATGATAACTGAAACTTATTGCCAAAAGATAATGCCCATTGTAGGAAGGATTCATCCTAGGACATGTTAGTGGATGGTGGCACGTCATTTCGTTTATCCAAAGTGTTCTAAGGGATGATTGATATGGGACCAATTTAAATGATGAGTTACCAATATGAAGAGATAACCGGCTTGCTTACACACTGACTTAGACTTTAGACTTGACATTTTTGAGTTTTCACTTTTAGTCTACTATACTTGTTTCCAATTGTCTTGCCAAAGATTGAGGATGACGATCAATTTATTATGGATGGTGTTTATTGTGGGTGCAAGCGAGATGAGATGGATGGATTTTTTCAAATATTTGGATGTTTTTGGAGTTTTGCAATGTTTTGAGGCTGTTTTTGGTGTTTTTGAGATTTTTACAAATGTTTTGATTTTTTGATTTTCCAATGTTTTGGGATTTTCTAAAATTTTGACTAAGAGACTAACCTAAAGACCTATCATAGGGGTCTCAAGGGCTAATAGACTAGCCTTGCCTACGTTATATACGCAGAGACCACGTAGTTTGACTAACGACTTGACCAATTTACAGATGACGATATACATGATGAGATGTCAGTTTATTATGACAAACTCCTCTAGGACTGACCTAAATGTCTCGGGGGATGATCAAAGATCAACCTTGCCTACGTTCAAGCTCCGAGACGATGTAGTTCAACAAGACGACTCTTCTTTTGACTTTTTGACTTGTTTTTGGGATTTTGATATGTTTTGATGTTTTTGGATTTTGTGATGTTTTGATGTTTTTGGATTTTTGGATTTTTTGATGTTTTTGGATTTTCTGATTTTCTGATTTTTTGGATTTTCTAATGTTTTGGATTTTTTGATTTGAGGACTTTAAGAACATACACGAATCCGATCCAATAAGAACATGCCCCCAGCATGATGCCATAGACTACCTCGATAAAGGTCGGATCATGATACAAAAACAGGACCAAGCTATGGTGCGGATGTGAGTGGATGAGTGTTGGATGTGATGGAAGATGGAAGCGAAATGGAGGGATGATGCCAAACAAGCTGTACAGATCTTGGTGGATGGAAAGTGCTTATTTATGCAAGGCACCTGTTTGCCAGGTTTTCACCAAGGTACTTTTCCAAAGTGCCACCGAAGTGGTTTTCACTAGAGGATGATTTTTTTGATCCTTTTTTTGAATTTTTTGGATTTTTTGCTTTTTTAATTTTTTTGTTTTCACCAAGGTAACCATTTTTTCAGGACATTTTCTAATTTTTTGGATTTTTCGGTTCTATACCTTGAAAGATTTAGGCATAATTTTTTTTGAGATGGGAGTTGTTCATTGGCTCTTGCAAAGGTTCCCCTTCGGGTGTTGATAGTTGATATGCCCCTGACTTATAACTTGTTGTGATGATGAACGGTCCCAACCAATTGGGTTCAAACTTTCCTTTGCTGCTTGGGTTTGGGACATTTTTCTGATTTTCTTTTAAGACCAGTTCTCCGACTTGGAAAGTCCTGCTTCTGATTTTCTTATTGTAGCTCTGTTTGAGTCTATTTTGATATACTTGCAGATGATTCAAACCATCAATACGTCTCTCATCCAGTAACTCCAGCTCATTTAGTCTTGACACCCGATAGTCCTCATCAGTGATGAGGTTTTGCAGTGATATTCTAAGGGATGGGAGCTCGATCTTAATGGGGAGTACAACTTCTGATCTGTAGACCAATTAGAATGGGGTGGCGCTAGTGGGTGTGCGGACGCTGGTTCGATAAGCCCAGAGGGCGGGATTAAGCTACAGATGCTAGTCACGACTTGCGTCATTGACTATTTTCTTAAGGATTTTGATGATAGTTTTTTTGTAGCTTCTGCTTGACCATTGCCTTGGGGATAGTATGGGGTGGAGAAGCGATGTTGGATTTTGAATTTCTTGCAAAGGTCACGGACTTCCTGATGTTTGAATGGTGTCCCATTATCTGAGATAATGGCTTGTGGGACACCATAGCGACATATGAGATAGTTCAGGATGAACTTTGAGATCTGCTTCCCCGTGATATATGTCATGGGTATGGCCTCTACCCACTTGGTGAAGTACTTAGTTGTAGTTATTATGAATTTGTGGCTATTGGATGAGGTGGGTGTGATTTTTCCAATGAGATCGAGTCCCCACTGTGAAAAGGGCCATGGTGTGATAATAGGATGAAGCTCTTGAGCTGGAGCATGGATGAGGTCCCCATGTTGCTGACATTGTAGACACCTCTTAGCATGATTATGTGCTTCTCTTTCCATTGTGGGCCAATAATACCCCATCCTTAGCAGTTTCTTGGTGATGGTCATTCCACTCGAGTGTGAGCCATAGATACCGTTATGAACTTTGGTTAGAGCGGTTAATGCCTCCTCAACATTTAGCCAGCACAGTAAGGTACTTTCTATGCTTCTATGGTATAGGGTATCACCTAGGATCACAAATCTAGATGCCTTTTTAACAAAGGTTCATTTTAGGTTTGATGGTAGATCAGTGGGTATGAATCCTATTCGAAGATATGTATAGATGTAATGATACCAAGGATCGCCAGGGCCAACGATTTCACACACATATTCTGATTTCGGTACCTCGAATGAGGGAATGAGAAGCTGCTAAATCAGAAATTCATATTTTGGCACGTTGCGAGGGATGTCTAATAGGGACCCAATTGTAGCCATTGTGTATGTTGCTCTGTTGTTGGTTCTTGGAATATGCTCAAATGTTATGTCAATGAAGGATTCCTTTAGAGTCTCCACCAATTTCTTGTATGTAGTGAGCTTGTCACCCTTAGTCTAATATTCATTATTGACCTGATTTATGATCAACTGAGAGTCTCCATACACCTTGAGAGCTATGATGTTCCATTTCACTGCTATCTTGAGGCCTATAGTCAAAGCCTCGTATTCTGCAATGTTGTTAGTACAAGGAAATGCTAGTTTGTATGACTTTGGTATGCAATCCCCCTATGGGATGACGAAGAAGACACCATCTCCTGATCCATGTTGTGTGTATGAACCATCGAAGTATAGTTTCCAATGGTCAGTTACGATGAGGTTAAAAATGGATTCATCTGGGAATTCTGAGATAAGAGGATTCTCAGAATAAATAAGTGCTTCTGCTAGTTGGTCTGTAATAACCTAGCCCTTGATGGCTTTCCTCTCTACATACTCGATTTCATACTCTGATAGTATCATCACCCATTTTTCCATCCTTCTTGTGAGCATTGCCTTTGACAGGAGATACTTGAGGGGATCAATTTTCACGATGAGCTTTATCTTGTGTGCCAACATGTAATGTCTAAATTTTTGAGATGCAAACACTACTGCAAGGCAAGCTTTCTCGATGAATGAGTAATTTAGCTCATGACCAACCATTGTCCTATTGATATAATAGATAGCCCTCTCGGTTTCATTTTCATCATGTTGAGCAAGAAGAGCTCCAAGGGCTATTGTTGTTGCTGACACATATAAGATCAATGGCTTTCTTGGGATAGGTGGCATTAACACTGGTGGTGTTAGTAGGTATTCCTTGATTTTGTTGAATGCTTCTTCACATTTTGTATCTCATTTGTATGCTACCCCCTTGTGGAGTAGGTGAGAATATGGATTTTTCTTGTCTGCCAGTTGTGCTATGAATCATTAGATGGATTGAAGTCGGCCTTGGAGACCTCTCAGTTGTCTTAATGTCTTTGGTGCTTCCATCTCGAGGATTGCTTTCACTTTTGTCAGATCCACCTTGATACCCCTCATGGGCACTATGTATCCTAGCAATTTGCTTGATTGTATGCTGAAGACGCACTTCTTGGGATTTAGTCTGACTTTGTATTCCTCCAGTCTGTCAAAGATAACACTTAGGGTTGCTATATGATCTTGTCTTTTTCTGGACTTAGCTAGGATATTGTCAACATAGTCCTTGACTATTTTATGAATCAAGTCATGGAATATTAATGTCATGGCCCTTTGATAGGTTGCTCCTGCGTTCTTTAGGATGAATGGCATCATGTTCCAGCAGTAGGTCCCCCATGGACAAGTGAAAGTCATCTTATGTTGATCTTCTTTTGCTATCATGATTTGGTTGTATCCTGAAAATCTGTCCATTAGTGATAGCATCTCATGCCCTACTGTCATATCTACTATCATGTCGATATTGGGAAGCAGGAAATCATCCTTAGGACATGCCTTGTTCAAATCTCTGTAGTCCATATAGATTCTGATGGCTCCATCAGGTTTTGAAACAGGTACCAAACTTGACACCCATTTTGGATAATCAATTGGTCGGATAAATCCTACATCTAACAACTTTTTGAGTTCCATTTTGACCAATAAGGCTATTTGAGGATGCATTTTTCGAAGCTTTTGTTTGACCGGTTTTGCTTTTGGATACACTGCTAAATGATGAACCACAGTCTTTGGATCAAGTCTCGGCATGTCAGCATAAATCCATGCGAAGTTTATTTGTCTTTCCCTTAGGAATGCTGCTAGGACTTCTTGCTGTTCTGATAATAGTGATTCCACATAGAATGTGATATGCGGGGTCTCCTTTGTTCCTAGGTTGAATGGATTACATTCTTCGGCCAAAACTGCTGACTTCTCCTGATGGATAGCTCTTAGAGGAAGATTGAATCCTTCATCCTTGGGCACCTCAGAGAGGTTTTCACTGTTGGATACATCCTTTCTTTTTACTATTTTCTTGTCAGAGAGTGCCACAGTGTGGTTTTCACTCAAGGACTTGGATATGATTCTTAGTTTCTCACTTTTGCAACTGAAGGATTCAATCGTTTCCTCATAATATGCATGTGTGTCCAACTCCATTATAAACCCTACTTTGTGATCCCCATCTAAAATATCATCCCGCAATCCCATGAATTCTGAGAGTGCCTCATCATTTTTGAATGTATCGAGAACTGGTGGTCCTCGTTGGTCATAGTCGATCAGTTGGGGATACACTAAGCGAATTTCATGATTTTGTTGGTCTGGTTCGAAGGAGACGATGCTAATCATACATAGGGTGGTGTCCTCAAATAACCTAGGTAGATTGGTCAAGTGATCCTCGTCATCGCTACTACTACAGACATCAGTTACATCAAATGTAAAGTTGTCTATGACACGACCTGTAGATACGGGTAGGCATAATTTTGCTGCGGTTGGCTGAGGAGGATTGTTAACTGTTCTAACTAGAGGACTTCGGCCACGTATGGTTATACTCAGAGGGGTACATCCAAGGCCAAGATTTTTTATTGGTCATGTCTCTGGCATGAGAGGTATTATGAGCCCATTTTCGTTTTGTCCCAGTCTTTGGTTTCTGTCGTAGCCCATTGCGAGCATCATTTGTAGGCCCTTGCTTGTCTCATCCATTAGTAATTCAGGTGTCGGTATTTCATCTCGATACAAAATATGAGATGGATTTGCTTCAATAACCTCCTGACCGAGGTCTCCCTAGTTGGTGAATTCAGGATAGTCTTCAAGATACGTTTGTGATGTGGAAGCTTGATTTTCTTGTGGGCGTCCCTGTGATCTAGGAGATTGTGGTAACTCTCCTATCACAAAAGCATTGTTAGGGAACTTGTAGCTTCCACAATTGTCATCCTGGATGATGAGCTTGATGTCGAAGATGGTGGGAATGGCAGGTGTCTCTGTCGTAGAAGTGGATGCGAGGGTGGCGGGATCGATGTATGTTGTGGTTGGGCCCTCATCATTTTTTGGCACTTGGGGGATTTTGTAATATTTTTCCTCAAGATTTTTGCAATATGAAAATGGTTCAGGATCTCCATGGATGGTAACCTCTTGTCCATTATGTGTAAATTTCACACATTGGTGGAAGTTTGATGCTACGGCTTTCATCACATGGATCCATGGGCATCCCAGGAGGATATTATACAACAAATCAAGGTCCAAGACCTGACAAGTGGTTTCCATGAGAGTCGGCCCTACTTGAATAGGGAGTTTAATCGTGCCTTGAGACACTCTTTCTTGGTCATCATATGCTCTTATCGTGATGCCATTTCCTTTGTCAATGGAATCTTCTGATATTTTCAACTGCTTGATGAGGCTTAAGGAACATATGTTCAAACCCACACCTCCATCCACCAAGACCCTTTTGATTTTTCTCTGTGTACAATGGCTTCCAAGTGAAGTGCACGGTTGTGAGATGGTTGGGTGGGGAAATCTTGGTTGAAGAATGTAAGGAGATTAGGTGTTATGATATTTCCAACCATAGCTTGGAATTGCTCTGCATCGAGATCTGCGAGAACAGTGGATTAGGCTAATGCTTCCTCGAGGATCTTTTTGTGTGTTGATGATATTTTTAACAACTCCATGATGGAGATGTGTGCTGGCATTCTCTTGAGTTGGTCTAGGACATTATAGCCATTAGGAAAGGATCTAGATACAAGAATTTTATTTGGTTGGGATGATCCTGTGATGGTGACTTTGCCGCCTCTTGTGGTGACTCCACATTCTTCGGCTTGGGCGCCCTTGATGGTGATGACCATGTAGTCTTCATTTAGGGAGGCAATGACTGTTTCTTACACATGATTTATACTGCCCTTCCCTTTATCAATTTTATTCCCTTTGTTGCCATAATTTGGCATCAGATTCATATAGATATTAAGATCTTGATTTCCCGTAGGTTGTTCCATGTTTATGATTTTCTTATCGATGAGATCTTGGATGATGTTTTTGAGTCTCATACAATTGTTTGTGGTATGGCCTTTGATTTTGTGAAATTCACAAAGTTGATTCTCGTTATACGAAGGAGGTTTGACATCAGGTTCTTGGTAATTCTCAAATGTAGGAAGCTTGATGAGTTTTTCGTCGATCAACTTTTTCATTATGTCCTCAAGTGGTTCTCCCAAAATGGTGTATTTTCGTTTAGGATAACTTTTGCGTTGGGGTGGTCCCCTTTGGTCATTGAGAATATTGATGGTTGGATTGTTGTTTGGTTGATATGTTGTGTGATGAGTGTTTTGGTGTTGTGTTTGGATTTGTGGTGTGGGTGTATGTTGGCGTGGACTAGTAATGACCACCTTGGCATCTATGACACCATAATTAGTAACGTTTTTATTTCTTGCCCACGTACGAGGTTTATCATTGTAATTGGATGGTGGGCGGTTATTTTGTTGTTCGTGGTATGATGTTGATTATGCGGGTTGGGTCACAAGGGCTCTTTCAATGCTAAGCGCCTTGGGAATCAGTTGATCATATGTGGTGATGCCTTGAACCTTGAGATGAAATGCCAAGCGGCCTTCAAGGTTGGCTATGATGGTGCAAACGTGTTGTTCTTTTGGCATGGTCCACTTGCTTTGATTGGCCTTGGATCGCCATTGTTGGAGGAATGAAGCGAAAGATTCATTCTTTCCTTGTTTTAGAGTATATAGTTCTTCGAGACTAACATCCATTGCAATGTTACATGCGTAGTTCCTAATGAATGCATCCCTAATTTCTTGGAATGTTCTAATGCCTGAAGGTAAGCAAGAGAATCATTCTATAGTGGGGCATGCCAAGCTTCTAGGAAATAGTTGCATCAGATAAGTATCGTCATATGCGATTTCCATGCAATGAACCTAGAATTCCCTAATGTGATCTTCAGGGTTTCCCATCCCTCGATATTTGTCAAATTTGGGGATTTCAAATCCCTTGGGGAATGGTTTCATCTCTAGGCTCCTATCAAATAGATAGGGAGACAAGTTGCTTGGTGTTTTGGTTGTTCGCCTTGATTGAAGGTCGAGCACTTGTTGCAAGAGCAACCTGAGTTGTGTCATCACATCATTTTGTGGATCAGGGGGTGGGATGAAAGTGTTTTGGGGTGTTTCAATTGTGGATTGGGTGGGTGGGTTGATTGGTGTGTTGTTTGACGTGTTGTTCAATGGTATTTGTATGTTCTGCGGAGCGAGGTAGGCTTCCACCTGCTTTTGTATGAACAATGCTTGTTGTTGATCTTGTTGTTGTTGCGCTAGGATTTGTGCTTGTTGTTGTGCTTGTTGTTGTTCCAACAACGCTTGTTGTTGTGCTTGTTGTTGTTCCAACAACGCTTGTTGTTGGGCTGCCAATTTTGTTGCTTCTTGCTACTCTTGGTATTGCTTTAATGCTTGTTGATATGCCTAAAATTGCGCTACTTGTCAAAGTTGTGCTTGATATTGGGCTTGTTGTGCTTGATATTGTGCTTGCACTTAAGATTGTGCTTGTGCGGCTTGTGCTTGGGCTGCTTGTTGTTGTAATAAAAGTTGTGCTTGAGCGGTCTTTTGTGCTTGCAATGCCTGTGCGACTTGTTGTTGTTGTTGTTGCAATAAAGGTTGGGCTTGTTGTGCTTGTTGCGCTTGCAATGTAGCTTGGGAAGCTTGTGCTGCTTGAGCAGCTTGCTGAGTAGCTAGTTGTTTGGCTTTTTGTTTCTGAACTTGTTGGTATCCTTTTTGGAAATCAGCTTGCAATTCTGTGTCGTATTGGTTTGATGTGGTGAAAGTTGGTGGTGGTGGAGGAGGTGGTGGATTTGGAATGGTGTTTGTGAAGGTGGTGTTGGTGTTTTGCGTGATAGATGGTGTTGTTGATGTGATTGGTCCTTGAGATACCATGCTTTATGATGTTAACGTGTGTTTGTCATTTGTTGTTGTGATATCAATGACAATTTTTGAGCATTTGGTGTAGTGCCTTGATTGATGGTGGGATATAGGTTTGATTGATACTTGGTAGAGGAGGAAGCCCTAAACCAAGGAGTGGTGTAGATGATAATGGTAACAATGGAAGAGGTGGAAGTGTGAGGGGTGTGAGTTGTTGTGAGAATGTTGTGGTGTCAAATACGCCCCCTGATCCGAACATATCTCCCTCTTCTTGTGAATTTGTGAGAAGAGGTGTTTGAGGTGTTACGTAAAAAAATGATGATGATGGATCATGATGGAATGTGAGGGGAACATTTTTGTGTAATGGGTTTTGGGGTATGCTTTGTTCCAAGGTGGTGTTTGCATCCAAATTTTGATTATTAACAAGGGGGTGTTTTTGAATTGCATTGAGAAATGCACTTCCCTTATTAACATTGGGTTGGGTTGGAGCAAACGATGTTGTGATTTGCGGAATTTTTTGTGTGATGTTTTGAGATGGGGGTGTAGATGAGATGGGGATGGTGGATGAGATTGGAGGAAACGATGTCTCCACTATGGTACTCACATCAAAATCTGAAGGTAGTTTGGCTCCTTGTTTTGCTAGTTCAAGCATGTATAACGAAGGGTTAAGCCTCATCATGATGTTGATGATTCTATGGTTGTCCAGATTTTGGAGCATTTTCATCATTTCCTCGCAAGACTTTCCAAAAGTAAGGTCCTCTCCTTGGTTTTCTTCTTGCAGATTTTGCGATGATGAGAGGGTCAAAGGATTACTTGATTTGGCGGGATTCATTTATGCATTTTTTGGCTAAGATCGCTTGAAGCGGGTGTTTCTTTGTTGGCTTCCATACTCTTCTTGTATTGATATCTAGTTAGAACCATAAAACAAGGATCAATCTTTGAGAATATGGGAGATGAATCTCTTGATTCTTTGAATCAATCTTTATTTTATGCCCCAAAGTAGAAATTTTTAGGATGCCTTGAGGATCAAAATGTGATGATATACTGATGATGTTTAGGGATGGATGATGTGGATGTTATGGTCTTTTGATTAATCTTGAATGAGATACTAGGATTTTTGCGGATTTTGATTTTGATTCGTTTTTAATTTGGGATTTGAGATTTTGTCCTTGATTTTGATTTTAATTTTGATTTGGATTTTGAACAAAAAGATCCTAAGATGTTGGATGATGATCTATGGGATATATTTGTTCAAAGGATGATGATTTGAACATGTGTGAGGAGAAGGATGCACCTACCCACACCTATTCAAACAAGATGATTGTTTCACTAAGCATATGAAGAAGGATTCATCTACATACACTAGGCTAGACAAGATGATTTTGATAACTTTGACTAACCATATGCAAAAGGATGCATCTACACATGGCTAGCAAAAGGTGATTTTGACAAATGTTTTCAAGGATTTAGTCTCAATGATTTTGATGATTTTGATTTTGCCACAAAGCCTAGTATTAAGGATGATTTCAAGATTTTCCAAAAGGTGATGGTGAGATGATGTTGTTTTGAATGTTTTGAAGGATGGATGAAAAAGATTTTGATATGATTTGATCCTAAGATGAACCTAAAAAGGTATACCTTGTTTTCCTAGACCTGGGTATTGAAGAGCATACAAATGCTTCCTAATGACCTTTGTAATCAAGAAATGATTTCATTTGAACATTCATTTTCAGATTTCCAATCAATAATTTTTGCTTTAGGGTTATGAGTCTTCAACACATATGAAAGTTCATTTTGCTTAGCTTTGCTTAATGTCTTTATTTTACCAAAAACACTTTCTTCAATTAGGTTTTCAAACTAAGATGTCCAATGTCTTAATTTCTTCAAACCCCATAAGATATGTTATGTGAAAATTCAATGAACTTAAGGCAAGGGTTTCCTATTTTTTTACTTAAGTAGACAAATTGAGAAATAATGCAATGTTTAGAAACCTCTAAGGATATGAATCCCAAGGGAAAGAAATAACATATGGATTGAGTCAATTGTATTTGTCCTCAAAAGGGTTTGAAATTTGGATGATGTTAAGTGTTTGTTTTTGAGATGTTTTCGATCAAGAAATGCATTTTGTAACCCAAGAATAAGTACAATCCTATGGATGTGTAGGATAATATTTGTTGGATTTCCATTTGGACAAGTCTAGCTACGCTTATCTCTAGCGAATGGTTAGATGCTTGAACCCACCGGCTCCCCTCCACGACACTCACTTATACGGGGCAGCCAAGCACCAACACCCATGAAACTCCCATGGCATGCTTTCCAACTCCCATGGCATGCTTTCCATTTCTACTAGAAGACCGTAAAAGTGTGGGGCGGCTTCAAAATGACCGTTCTTGTACCAACAAATAGATTAAAGGATTTTGGAAAATTCTATCACATGGGTTTTAATAAGGACTTTCCGTTCGTGGAGATTGACCCATATGGCAAGAGTCCCCTTTCAGATCCATCTTGTTGGAATCAATCGCGTGATATTGGCGTTTCTTCCAATATCCACATTTATATCCCAGCTGGAAATACTCTTGGCTTTAGAGTGTTACCTGTTGAGCCGTTCCCTTGGGTGAGTACTTTTTCCCCAAGGCAGGCCCTCTAGGATAAACAAAAGCGAATGAAGAACAATATTCGTAACTTGATCAATCCTTGTTGGCAACAAGGAGAGAGAATATATGCAACAAATCCCCCACTCACACTCGCACAATATGTTCAATTTTAAGCCCAAATCGAAGTGTGGAGGTGATTGCTTTGTCTTAACCCAAAGTCATGAAAAAGGCCTTTTGATTCTCAAGATCGCTATAAAGCGCGAGAGAAGCGCATACATCCTTTTTCAATGCCTTTAGTCTAAGTAAGCCCTCACAAAAAATAATGTTTGCACTTGTTCTTTTTAGATCCACAAAGCAAAATGTGAATTCGTTTTAGAGCACCAAATCACAAGTGAAAGACATTTTGTTCATTTGTTAGCCCAATAAATAAAATCTAGTAAGTTGTTGATCCTAAAGTTCATTTTAGCCTTTGCAAGAAATGGAAAATGTTATTTTTAAGCCCAAACGAAAATTAGTGTCCTAAGAGGGAGAAGATAACAAATTCTTAAAGAAGTGTTAAACAAACACTAAAGTGTTTAAAAACACTTTGGTTGAACGAAATATCATCACCATGCTCCTTCTTCCCTTTTTTCGATTTCCAACCTACAAGTGAGAAAAACCAGTCAAATTCTGGAAAATACAGAAGCTAAAAACTAGAAAACAGAACATAAATTAATCATAAATCAAAAGCACGTGCTAAAAATAAATTTTTTCCTTTTTATTGTATCCCAACGTCGCAACTCGTGAAGGCGTCACAATTTGTTCTCCCAGCTGTGCCCTCACAGTGCCGCTTACCAGTTAGCGGCGCTCTGTGTCAGGACAAAGAGCTCAATTGCGTCACCATTTTCACCCAGCATCGCAGTTTGTGTCCAGCGTTGCTATTTGATATTTTTTTGAAATTGTCTGCAGGTTGGCGAGTCCAGCGGTGAAGTTTAAAATTCAAAAATCTTGGCGGGACGAGTCCAGCGACGCAGTTTGTGTTTTGAGTGGTGCCATATAGCGACGTTGACGAGCCCGTGGTGCCAAAACAGCAACGCTGACGAGCTCACGGTGCCAAGACAATGACACTGACGGGCCCGCATTGGAATTTCTTGTGTGTTAAGAAAAACGCGGAAATTTCAAGAAAATGTTACAAATAATGATATCTAGCCCTCCTTCTAGGGCCAAAATGTGTGAACCCTTTTCCTAGTACCTGCAAAACAACATGAATAAACAAGTTAAACAAGGAATTGCAAGCTAAAACAAGGATTCCCCATGAAATCCATTAACATAGCTCAAATTAGGAAAAAAATAATGAAAAACACAATGAAATAGCAAAATAAAGATTGAATCCTAATTAAGCAAGAAAACTCTTGATCCCATGGGGGAATTGGTGCCAATTTGATGTGAAAATTGGCCCTTTCCCAATTCCTATGATGAAATCTTGATATGCTGAAGATGATATTGATCCACTTTGATGAAAGATGAGAACTCCAAGCCAAAAATCTGCAAAACCTAGCTACGATTCAATGATAATGGATAGAATTCAAGAGATATTTGAGCATGGTAACTTTGCTTGGATTGTGGATGGATAAATGAGGATATGAGCTCTTTATTTATAGAATTCCAAGATGGATGAATGTCCAAATTTGAGCAATGTGGGACTAACATTCATCCAATGATATGATGCCACTTGTCAAGCCATGAATGGATGATGGATGTGCAAGATTTGGGGTTTGTGCCAATAAATGCATAATATTTGAATTTCAAATTTGTTGAAATGACATGCAAGAGGGAAAGGAAAATGCAATAAATGCCACTTGGCTCAAGGCAAATGACATGTAAGAGATTTAAATGCTTTGTTGGATGTACATGTTGACTTGGAATTTTTGAATTCAAATTGAGAGAATATTCCAAAAGATGCCTTGTGAGGACAATAGAGATTTAATAAATGAATTAAATCTATTTTCATGTGCAACTTGCATTATCCAGAGGATGGGACATGAGATGAGGTTAAATTAATCAAGGGTTAATTAATTTAATAGGAGATTTGATGATGTGACTTATTTGACTTAGATTTATGGATTTATTTAAATCAAATAAGAGAGGAATATGATAAGAGGCTAATTAAATAAGGATTTTGATTTATTTAATTAAAAGGGATGGTATTAGATTAAATCAAATGAGGTTTTAATTTATTTAATTTAATGGATAGACTTTAGAGATTTAATCAAATAAATTGATTATTTAATTAAATAGGGATAATTAGATCAAATGGATTGATTTAATTAACAAAAGAGATTGACTTTATTAGATAAAATTATTTATTTAATTAGATAGAGGAATTTGATTAAATGGTTAGACCGAGGGATGATTCCGGAAGAAACGATGTTAGTAAGTTAGAATCATATGCACGATGTCAATTAGTATATTTTACGTGTCTACAATGATAACAGTATCAAAAATAGTAATTAACTAGCAGATCTGAGAAGGTTAGGATGGCGTTTACCTAGCTCCAAAAGTGGTTGTCAGGATCTGCTAAAGGACATACTCTCCTAGGGGGAAATGGGTCTCTATATAGGGGTTTGAAAATTATTTTCGTAGTCCTCAAATCCCAGATCTAAGTTTTCAATTCCACTAAGTTTTACTATTGGAAAGCCAAAAATAAAAGTTGTAGGTGAGTTTTTGTGTCTTGACAACTTTGAAAAATTTGCAAAATTTCACTTTTGATCAACTTTCAATCCTTCTTCAATTGCAAATCTATGAACACAAAGAGAGGGAAAAAATGTTTTTTTTGGTGAATAGGGGTTTGCCTTGGTCAAACCTCGTTTTGGTAATTAAACCTTGATAATGAAATAATGACAAAATGAAGGAATTGATGAATGAACAATGCTATGTCAAAATTCACCAAACCCTTTAATGGCTTCCCTTAGAGGACTGAAGTCAAACACATCTCTCTAAGGATTGGATCATGTATGAAATGGCTTGATTTCTTGATGGATCTTGATGCTTGAATGCTTGCTTGAAACTTGAAACCTACATCACAATGTTAGCTCCAAAAAATGTATGAACACACATAAATCTTGACATCATGATAAGATCTTGAATGTTGTTCTAGATGACTGATAAATATTCTCCTCGATGCTCTAGACAAAAATATTTGTTCATATGAAATTTTAATTATGCAACTTAGATTTGAATTGATAAAAATACCCTGTATTTATAGGTGTTTCCTTAATTACCTGACAATTAAACACCATAAGCCGACCTTTGAAATTTGAATTTTTCCAAAAGCATATTAAAATTTAGGTCTCGAGACTTAAGGGGGACCCATTTTCCCTTGGGTGAATGGGTCCTTTGACCTAAACCTAGGACACTCAATATCCAAGATGTTAAGTTCAATGTAGGCATTAATTAAATGTGGGTTTCCCTTTTAGAAAATGAAATTAATTAGGCTTGTGAATGCATAATTGGCCCAATTAAAGGCTTAAATAAGTCCAATTAATTAAGGGGATGCAAACATAGTGTGAAAATGTAAAGGTGTACATTTTTCTACACTATAGTTGGGAATCAAAATGTTAACAATATTTTTCTATTTTTTAGGTCTAGATGTTGATAGACACATCCCAATAGATATGGTATGTAGTTTTAAATTTTTCTTAATCAAGGTTACAACCATATTGAGAATTGAAGGCCAAGGTCACTCTTAATCTTTGATCATGTAGACCTTAAGGCTATGGTTATATCCAGAACTTGGGTACTTATACTTAGCCCTTGAGAGCTGAGCCCCCTCTACTCTTAGCACCTAGTCGCCTAGGTGACCAAGGGCCAGCTAAAAAGGGGATTAAACCCTTACCTCACACCATCATTTTTTTCTAACAAGCACCCACTACTAAAACTACTATAACTTTTGTGTTTGTTATGGAACTTTCAAAATTTAATAGGTTTTGGAAAGTTAAATTAGAGGAAAACACTATGGTAGAATTATTTTGTAAAAAAAAATAATATAGATTTCAAGTTTAATCATTTTAACTCAGTATTTTATTTTTAAATTTTTTTTGTCCATAATACTTACATTTTTTACCATTTTTTAGTGATATGAAAAAACTATCAAAAAAATCCAAAGAGTTCATTTTTTCTATTTTTTTTTATAGAATTCACTAGTTTTCTATTTTTGATTGAGTTTTGTGTGCAAATATTTTTATTTTTTCCAATGATTATATATTACAAACTACTAACATAAGTCATTTTGTAGGACTTTTATTGAAGACTTTGATTATATACCTTTTATTTTTCTATGTGATTGTCCTTTTTTTAATTCTCACATTGAAATTGTGTTAAAGTTTACATTCACATTTTGATTTGGGAAAATAATTTACAAGTGTCTTTTAAACCCTAAGGGCACTTATGTATGATCTCTCATGAGCCTTAAGGTGATCTTGAATATTATAAATAAGTGTTGTCATAGTTTATATTTTTAGGGGGGCTACTTGGGGATTTCATCACCCCAAGGGATGATCTCAAAACCAGTGTTTTGGTGGATTATAAATAGCAGGGGGTGAATCGAAAGAAGTGCCTCTTGGAAGTTGTGATTTTTTCATTCGAGGTAAGCCTCCAATAACTTTATAACTTGGGTAAGTGAAGGAGATGGGTGGTTTATCCTCTTCTATTGATTAACTTTCTTACACTTTCAAATTCATAGATTAGGCCTCATGTACCTCTGTGATATTTAGAGGATTCCCTAGATAAGCCTTGTATAACCTAGTTTGAGATATTTTAGTTGTTGCTTATCGTGGTGCAAGGTACAATATCATGACTAAAGCTACTCACCATGTACCTTCTTGAGTAGAGATAAGATTTATTAATGCAATGTGTAAAAAACCTCCAAAAAAGGAACAAAGTGAGCTCTTGTACCACTGAATCCTTATCTATCAAATCTTGAGAGATAAGTGCTTTGTACTAATCTTAAGATATTTTATTATGTGGGCCTCCACTAAGTTAACACTCTTTTTATTTAATAAATGTAGGATTTTTATTGTGTCTTCTTGTTTGAGTGTTGTATATACCAAAGTGCTTGTTTATAAACCTTTACTACCAAGTTTGAGTCAAATCTACTTTCAAATATTTTTTTTGTTATGAAATCATTTTCCAAATTGGTATCCTTTTGAAACAAAAAATGTTGAATCCAAACATCTGATAACCATTTACTTCCAAATCAACCCAACACCCCCCAAACAATACTAATACCTTGTACATTTCATATTTATCCATTTTTACCATACCCTTAGTCCTTCATACATTATCCATATTTTGACTTGTCTCATTATCCAATTATCAATAACACACCTTTGAGTATAAGGTACACATCCGTTTTTCACTCATTGCCCACTTGATCATAACCTTAGTCATCCTCAAAATCACATCCAACATCTTTTAAAACATTAGGATATCATTAATCATTCCATATTTACCATCTTTTATCCACCATCCTTATAGTCCACATTTTATCATCACCCAAATCAAATCCATGGTCATAGTTGAAAATTATCAATTTTGGATCCTTTAATCAAAACCATCACCTTAGTCTAACCTTTGGGACCTTTAATCATCCTAAAGCTCATTTTTAATCCTTGGAAACTCTACACCAATTTGTAGATTTGAAAAAAAAAAAAATTGAAGTCATAATAAAATAATCCTAAGATATAAGTGTGTAACTTACACTTTAGATGCAAGTTTAGTCAACCCACTCCATTTAATCGAAGTCATCCATTTCATCACCTAAGGTTATCCTTCATTGATATAATTTGAGTTTTTTTTATCGATCATCACAAACCCAACAAGATTACCAATCCCATCCACATCCATCATTTCCCATGTCATCAAGTTTTGAAACAATATCAATGCCCCCCATCACACAACAAAACATTAGATGTGAGAACATGGAAGAAAATACTTTTTGAAGATTCAACCACTCATACAAAGGTTTCATTTCTTAGGAGAGACTTTCCATTTTCCACATGATCATAGTAAAATTGATGATGATATTCCTCACCAATGTGAGTCTACTATCAATCCCAATACCATCTTAAATTTAAAACAAGGCTAAGATATTATGGAGAAATACATTAAAATAAACAAAGATGACATCCTTAGACAAGTTATAGAATCATGGGCACAAATATCTCCTGGTTATGACCTCTCCAATCTTGATCCTACCCATGAATTCATTCATCCCACACATGACCACATTGATCCTCGTGTAGACCTTATCACATCTACTAAATGGAAATAACCCCTATCCATTACAAGTAATCCCTTATATCAAGGGTTTGTACTGCCTAAAGCATTCACTTCAATTCTTAATGAGGTTCAAAATCCCATGTCCACTAGTCACACCACATCCACAATAAACATCCCACTTGGAACACAAATTATAACTACCCATAAAGGCCCCATCTCCATTTGCACTCCTAATCCAAAAATCTCCAATATCTCTACTTCCATCGTGACCATACCAAATTCACCCAAGTTTAACATAAATTCCAAGAGTCACTTCAACCAAATAAAAATCCCATCTCACCTAAGGTCTATAACACATAAAATCATTTATACACCTCTCCACCACCACCTAGTTCAAGATTTGACCAAGAATGGAAAGCCATGAACAATTTGATTAAAGAAATTCAAGGAGAACCTTATAATAAATATGATACCTTTGAGAAATTATACATATATCCTTTCAATCTATCAATATCACAAATACCATTCCCTGCATCTTTTGAAATCCCCAAATATGAAATTTACAAGGGCAAGGGAGATCCTAGGGAACATGTAAAATAATTCTTCGTGGTTGGCTAAGAAGTGGCACATGAAGGAACATACTTACTACAATTATTCCCATGTAGCTCAGGTGGTCAATAAATTGAATGGTCCTTACACCTACCTAAGAATTTCAACACATCATTTGGAGACTTAGTCGATAAATTTGTCAAAATATTGTCCTATAACATGAAATATGAGCTTACTGTGATGGACTTTTGTAACACTAAATAGAAATCAAAGGAAAAATTCTCAATGTTCCTTCAACATTGGAGAGCTTTAGCTAGTAGGTTCTCATAGCCAATACCCAAAAAAAAAGTACATATAGGTTGAGATTGGATTTCTAATTTGAAATACGTCCAAAATTTCCAACAAACCTCATCCATTCTCATTTCATCTGCATCCCCTAAACCACAAAAAAAAGAAGATAATTTACATCTTTAGGGGAATCGAATGATTCAATCCTCCATCAACTTTTCAAGGCTAATAAGGTGGCCTTTCCACTCACAAAAACTTATGATGATAATCAACCAATTCCTTCATAGTGTAAGGAGGATGAATATTGTGATTATCATCATCTCAGATGTCATGCCACAAAAAAAGTGTATGCAATTAAAAAATTATATCCAAGACCTTATAAATAAAGGTGAGATTAAAATTGAGGGATCATCAAACACCTCACCTAACCAAGACTTGGGTTATATAAAAAACCATTCCCTAAGCATAATCAACAATGCACTCAAGGCCAAGACTTCAATACAAACACTATCAATTGTCACAAGACCCCTTACGACTATGATTCCACTGTTGGTACCATTAAGAAATCTAATGAATAGATCCATACCATAAAATTCAAAGCACTTGATTGTGTTGTTACCACTTGATATGAAAAATTAAACATCCCAGTTCCTACTCATCCACTTCAAACACCCAAAAACAATATGACCTTCTTGACCATCTTGATCAAACACTAGCCCAAATTTCCATTCTTGAGCTTTTATGCACATCCCCTACTCATAGGGATAATTTTAAACAGTATCTTACAAGAATAAAAAATCCTTAATGATATTGAACCTTCATGTTTCCATGACCTTGTTGGTCACCTTTCCACCAACCATCATCTCAATTTCAATCCAAGTGATTTTCCTCCTCAATCCATCCCATAATCACCCTTTGGAAATATAATATTTTATTTCCTAGCATAAGATCAAATGTGTGCTCATAGATAATAGGTCGAGCCTAAATATTTTAACACTTAGAGTAGTACAACATTTGGGTTATTTAGCAGAAGCCTTGAAATCACATAAGTATATTACTATCAAATTTTATGACAATGCAAAGAGAAACAACTAGTAATATTTGCATTCCCATCGATGTCTTATACCTATACCTTCCATACAACATCTTTTTTGGTTGACCATGGCTCCATTCCATGCAATCCATACCCTCTACCTACCATCAATATCTTAGGTTCCCATACAATGGTGTGGAATTTACTATTCCTAATGATCTCCAATCCTATCAACAATGCCAAAAGTTGGAATGAAAATATGACAACCATTTTCCATCGTCCAATATTGTTCCCCAATCATCTTCCACCAAATCCACATCATACATTGAACCTAATGATTTACCTTCCACATCCTTCACTCCATCTAGTAAACAACCATATTTAAAATTCACATTAAAATCCTTGATAAAGGATGTGAGGATACCAAATCCATAAATCCCTTCTATTTCCAAATTATCCCTTTCACCATGATGTTATGGTCTCCCTCACCTAAGGGTTCAAAATCCCCTTTTCATGTTGCAATGGGACCCCACTACCTTCCTTTTTGGTGGTTATCTCAAGTGTTGATGATAATATTATTGCAAGTATGAAGGTGTTGTCATTGATGTCAATAGGAAGTCTACTGACTAGTGTTTTCATTGATGTCAACTATGGGATGAAGATGTCGAGGATATTGAGAAAATTGTGAAAAAGAGGAAAACAGGTTGTGCATGTGTAGTTGAGACCTTGAGGAAGTGTTGTGAGTATATGGAGCTATCTTTCTGTTACAAAGTTTGAAGGTGAGTTGGAATGAAGTAATGATTTGAGATGATGTCTTTGGTACTTGGTTTCCATGTGCTTTTTAGAAATTTTGATAAATAGAGTGAATTGTGTTGTGCAAGTCTTCATAGTGTGCTCTAGTATTGTGCTTCGTGTCTCTTCTATGTTGATTCTATGGCTATGCGAATCTTACAAGATATTAAAGGTTGTCAGAGGTTTCTAGATTTTTGTACAATGTGACATATTTTCCCCAGTGTGTGAACCAGTTGTTCAGTAATGTTTTATGTGGCCTCAGAGAAATATATTTTCTCTACGTTTCTTTGTTATTTAGCTTCAGGTTGTGCTGATTTGGGGAGTTGCTTATAATGCTTTTTATCTTTTTGTATTCAAGTTTTTACTTAATTTGGTGTAGTAAAGAGTGAGTTGCATTTATCAATATGCAAATAAGGGTTATCAGTTGTTCTGAGCTAAAGTATTTGTATGATGCAAGCTTGGATGAAGTGTTTGATGAATCTTAAGTAGTTTGTGGATTATTCTGGATAATTTTCAAGTGAATTATGTTTTCTGGAAGTTTCGGGTTGATTTAAGGAAATGTGTACTTAATTTTTATGGTGTTTTATACGAGTGTTGGTCGAACTTGTCTTTAACACTACATGCAAGGCTTGTATAAGCATGTTGAAGTTTTTTGGGATCTATTTGGGTCCTAATTAAGGATTTATATAGATTTCCTTTCGTTCCTATCCACCGTGGGAATGTTTAGGTGTTGTCCTATTTTGAATATGTATGTATAACGGCTAGTTTTTGACATTGGAGAAGGTTTTTGAGGTTGAGATTGATATGAATATGTATGGTGTTGTTGTGAGATAAGGTGAAGATAAAGTTAGAAGCAAGATAGATGTGAGATTTATGCGAGTGATGTGTGATGTGAATTTGAGAAGAGCAGTGTAAATTTCATGTTTGGGTCCCTAAAGGAAGTGGGCCAAAGGAATCCAAAATATTTCATGTGAGACTGTGAAAGTGTGGGAGCAATTGTGGTGGACTCCTTGTTGCATTGAGAAGTGTTCTCTATGTAACATTCTTCTTTTATCTTCTTGTATTCTTTCTGTGGTAGTGAGCCCTAGCTATGAGCCTTTTTGGACAATGTGTCCTATTATGGTAGTTAGCCCTATTGTATCAGTTTTTCTATTACTTATTTTGTGATCTAATCCTCATCGTGGTTTTTCCCTCATTGGGTTTTTTACATAAATGTGGTGTTCTCTTGTTTATGGTGTTGTGATTTCAGTTTTTGTTATATGCATTTCATGTTTAATTATTCTAATAGAATAAGGGTTTAGTGAATGTTTGTGGATTTGATTACTGTTGAGGGTTTTGAAGGTTTAATTTGCTACAAATAATTCACCCTCCCTCTAATTTTTCTTGTTCATTTCAAAAAAGATAGAAGGATTTGATCCCACATGGATTTAAAAAGATGATAAGTATGCCACTTGCTTTAAAGAACACACATATCCTATTCCATTGCATATTTTTAGTAAAATTAATCAGAAAGGAAAAGGTCTTGGTTTACATGAACAAGGCCCCCTTGATCCTATTTATATACTCATAAAAAATGGAACTACTAGCTTGGGATATGGTTCTTATAATGAGAATTTTGATGCCCTTATATATTTTTTTGATAATGTTGGGAACACATCTTTTGATCTTGATGATAGATGAGTAAGATTCATTCCTAGTCCTTTCAAAGACCTTGTTGCCAAAAACCTATTCCATGATAATTGTCATCCTTAACATCCACCTCAACCTCACATACCCCAAGATCATTGAATGGACCAACATGATCCTCCTGATTTGGAAACATTTCAAAATGATGAGGCCATTATAGATCCTATGCAATCCTATACCCATATTCTATCAAGATATCATAAGCAAGGTTTCTAAATTCTATTGATTTCATCAACATACTTTGAGGAACAAGAAGGTATTTCAGAGGAACCATCAAAACCTATAGATACATCCTTTGATAGTGATCTTCACCATCAATTGACTCCTACACCACAAGTTGTTTAGGAAGTTATAGATATAAATCTAGGTATAAAAGAGACACCAACGTTGACACAAATTATAGTTTCTTTAGATCCTAAGTTAAACATAAGCATCTCTCCAATTCTTAGAGATTATCTAGACATATTTTCTTGGTCCTATGTTGATATGCCTATCTTGGACCCATATTTGGTTTTCCATGACCTTGTGGTAAACCCTGATGGTAAACCAGTTCATCATAAGCTAAGAAAAATGCATCATAAGGTGTCCACTTTAGTCAAGTAAGAACTTTTGAAGCTGCTAGATGTTAGATTCATTCAGTGTATTGACTATCCAAAGTGTATTTCTAATATAGTACTTGTAGGAATTCTAACCAAAGGAATCAAAGTATGTATAGATGTTAAGAGATATCAACAAGTCTTGTCCCAAAGATGATATTCCACTTCCAAATATTGATATTATTATAGATTTGACAACCGGTCATGAAATGTTGTCCCTTATGGATGAATTTTCAAGATATAACCAAATTTAGATAGCACTTGATGATCAACATACGACAAATTTTATCATGCCATACGATACAATTTATTATAAATTCATGCCATTTGGTATAAAAAATTTGCGCCACATATAAAAGGGCTATGAATATCATATTCCATGATATGTGACATGATATTATTGATGATTGTGTGGATGATATCCCAGGAAATTCAAAATCCAAGGAAAATCACCCAATCATTGTGTGTTGTATCTTTTAGAGGCTCGAAGAGTATAGATTTAGATTAAATCCTAAGAAATTTTAATTTGGAGTCAAATCAATAAATATCCATGAGTTTTTTGTTTCTAGACATGGCATAGAGGTAGATCCAACTAAAGAAAAAATAATAGCAAAAATACCACCTCCCAAGAATCTCACATAGCTATGTAGTCTACAAGGGAAACTTCAAGCTATAAAATGATTCATTTCCCAATTAGAGGATAATTGACATGATCATTTTCACATCTACTTCAAAATAATGTAAACTTTGAGTGGGATGAATCATGCCAAATAGAATTTATCAAATTAAGGAATACATGTCTAATCCTCCAATTTTAGTGGCACCCACTCTAAATAGGCCTTTGTTTTTATACATCTCAATTACATAACATAGCTTAGGTGAACTTTTAGCTCAAAATATTAATCATGGGAGAGATAATTCTATCTATTAACTTAGCAGAACATTGGTTGGATGAGAACTCAATTACTCATCCATGGAGAAATCTTGCCTTGTAGTAATGTTTTCCACACACGAGACTTCATCATTGCATGGTTAATGCTACCACTCATTTTATTTCCAAAATTGACCCGTTGAAATATTTGTTTGCCAAAGAAACCCTTAGTATTTGAATGGAAAAGTGGGTCATGATCCTTAGTGAGTTCAATATTGAGTATCTTAACCAAAATACAAGTAAAGGTCAATTTATAGCATATCAATTAGCAAAGGTCCCCATTCAAAACTTTCAACCTTTGAACATAGAATTTCTAAATGAATTCATCATTCTCATTGAGATATCTAATCCATGGACATTATACTTTGATGGATCATTCACATTACATGGATCAAGTGATGACATCCTTTTTATCACCCTCCTAAGGTGATTTCATTCCTAAAGCATTTTGTATTGCTTTTCCTTACACAAAAAATAATGAAATATGATGCATAATTATATAATCTAAAAGTAATATTTCAATGGCACATTCAACACTTAGAAGTCTTTGGAGATTCATAATTGGTATTCATAGAGGTCAATGATGAGTTCCTTATTGAGGATGAAAAACTTGTACGCTATAAATCCATGGTTGATAGTTTCAAGGAATATTTCTTATATATCTTTTGATCAAGTTCTTCATATCAATAACAAAGTGGCTAATGTAGTTGATACCATTATATCTTCTGGATATGCTTGATGAAGCTCATGAGTATCATAAATCCTTGTAGAGAAAATTCTTATACTTTCTTATGATCTTCCAAATTTTGATATGATATGTGACATTTTTGGTCCCAACACTCCCTAGTATAGTGACAGTTTTTCCTATCTGGACAACGTCAAACCATTCCTCCCAACATATCATCCACCAAATATAAATACCTTATCCAATGCACATCTTGTTATACCATCCTTGGTGGCATGGTCTATCATAGGGGTTATGATGGGAATTTTCTTATATATATCTCAACTTGGAGGGGGCTAACCTTGCACTTCACAAATTCCATGGTACTATGTGTGGTGCTTATACAAATGGTGTGATCCTAGCCAAGAATTTCCTTCACATATGATATTATTGTCCTACCATGGAATTCAATTCCTATTAATATGTAAACAAATAACTTGCTTATCAAAAACATGGAGACTTTAATCATGCACCCTCACAAGCCCTCCAACCCATTACCAGTCCATGGCCCTTCTCTACATGGGGCATCAATCTCATTGGAGCAGTTAATCCCACCTCCTCTAAAAGTTATATATTTATTATTGTTGCTATCAAATATTTCACTAATTGGGTTGAATTTGTTCCACTCACTTTCGCTACCAACATCCAAAATTCCAAATTCATCCTTAACCATCTCATTTTTAATTTTTGCATACCATCCACTATCATCACAGATAATGGTAAATACTTTAAAAACCATTAAGTATAATCCTTATGTGAAAAATTCCATAGTAAGAAAAAATAGTCCACCCCTATTTCCTACAAGGTAACACTAAAGATGAGGCATCTAACAAAAAAAATATCAAAATCCTCAAGAAAATCATCAATGACATTGGTCATGATTGATACCTTCAACTTAATCTCACCCTGTGGTCCTACTACACCTTCATTCACACTCCCATTGGCATCACTCCATGTTCACTTGTCTATGGGGCTAAAGTAATATTAATAGTAAATATTGATCTCTCATCAAGTTGTTCCTTTGTATAACCTCATGTCTCAGAAGAGGATTATTGAGTATCCCTCTTACATGACCTTGAACTTCGTGGGGAACATCATCTCACTAATCTCAATCAATTTAAAGAATATCAATATTGATTTTGTTGTGGCTATAAAAAATCCTCTGCACTATATATTTTGAGATTAGATACCTTGTCCTTATGTAAAACCAAAATAACGTCACCCAAGATAGATAGTAAAGGGAAATTTGAGCCAAACTAGTTGGTCTATATGTTATTACTACCCAATTTGGACTTAGAGCCTACTTGAAATATCCACTCCTGAAGGTCATGAGCTAGATGAGCTTATGAAAATTTTCCATCTCAAGTGTTCTATGCTATTTAGCACAAACCTACAAAAAAAATGTAACAAAAATTAAAAAATACAAAAAATAAAAAATAAATCTTGAAAATAATAAAGATAAATAAATTTGTCTACTAGTGTAAACTACTCCTTGTGTAACTTTGGGCAAGTATAATGATAAAAATCTAGTAAATAGGTGTCATCTGTAATAGGAAAACACTCTAGTTTTTTAGCATAAATCCTTGCATATTGTTCCCATCATCTCATTATATTCATCCCATTATATCCCTTACCTTGGATTGTTCGCTCAAGTCCCTTACCCATCCATCACATTTCATATATTTTTTCTATCCCATACTCATTGTTGATGGTGATTTTAGCACAACCAACTTGTTGAGTGATAACAAATCACCACTCTTGAAAATAAGGGATTTCTACTCAAAGGTTTCTTTTAGGCTAAGTCTTGGTTGTGATAGATAGATTAGTGGTTCATGTAAACTTGTTTAACAAGGGTCCTAGGTGATTCAAATATTTTGGAAAATATATTCAAGACATGCAATATAAAATAGAAACATGCATTTATCTGTATTCAAAACCATTTGCATGTTAGTGCATCATTTATTTAGCATATCTATACTATTACTACGCTCTTTCAAATATTTAAAGTATTATAAAATAAACATCAAAATATTTAGGGTTGAGAGATCATTCTAAAGAACAAACTTAAACTAAATGGGCAAAGATAAATCTCATTATATTTATCATTTCTAAAATGGCCAAGAAAAATCATAATAACCAGTATTAAAGTAATTAGTATACACTCAATTAGTGTTAACACTAATTCAATCTTCAAAGGAATTTTATAATCTCAATATTTTTAAGCCACATCAAATCAAATCACCATAAAACATGCAAAAATCTAATATGGGACTTTATTCAATACCATAGTATCGAGATTGGCATTACCAATTTATTCAATTTAGATAAATAAAATAGACATACCATCACCAATGACCAAAATCTATATGTGTGTAACAAGCATAATCCTTTGATATTTTATAAAATGTTGAAAAAGTATAATAGGAAAATCCATGCTAAAATTATATTATTTTGTTGCAAATAAAATAGTTTTTCATCCTTAACAATTTCAAGATATCCATAATATATAGGATCCATGGAACCATGTGTTCCATATCTTGTGGATCTAAAAAATTTAACTAAGAATTCAACTGGGATGATCAGACCTTATCTAAAAATAGACTTAACTAAACTTCATAACTAATTCTTGAACTAGGTTTTACTAAAAATCCAATGCCAGATTGTAATTTTACCATTTGGGATGGTGGCTTATTACAAAATTGATCAAAAATAATAAAGTTCACTTTGTCGATTAATCATTACTCAATTTTTTTTCCAAAAAATAATTAATGAATGCATTCACTGTATCCATGGGGATTCCTTATGATACTTCAATTTTATCCTTTATGAGAATGTGGAACTCTCCAGCTTTTCCCACAAATTATCAAGGTCTTCTTGAAATTCCCGAAGCTCTCACTTTTGTATCATCACATGGTCAATGGTCACTTGACCGATTTGATCATTCAATTACTTCTCAAAATACCCAATCATATTACTTGATGAAGCCACTAAGGAAGGGGTTTCCCAAAGAGTGCATCCCAAACCTTCCCCAAACTATTCTATATTTATCATTTCCTATTCAACTAGGCCTTTGTTGTTGTTAAGTTTGTATTTACATGTATTCATATTTTTAACCCTCAACTGTCCTTTTATCTATTCTTTTGGATTGTCTTGATCTTATTTGATTGAACATAATTTTATTAAATATTCCATGGGATTAGGCTTAACTCTTTATAAAATTGGGATATAATCTTCTCAAACCAATAATTCCTTGGCTATTTCCAATTCCATTTGATGGGCCAAACTGGATTCATCACTAATATAGTGATAAGCCTTTATTGCCTTCTTCAAAACCCTATCTACTAAGGATTGCAAATTGTTTCTCCATTCTTTATATGCATACAATAAATTCTCTTGGTCTTAATTTTAGCATCTCTTTTAACTACATCTTTTATTGACACAAAATCAATTGAATCAATGGGCCTAGGAAAATTATCAATACAAGTTATCAACTAGGCTACCTAGGATTTAAGTTTTCCTTTTTGTTTTCATCCTTCTGCATCCATTTGAGGATAGTAGACATAGCCATCTATAATAATTTTTTTTATCCTTCTCTAGTTTGGACATGCAGGTCTACTTGTTGTACCTAATAATCTTTAGGCAACATGTTCGATTCAAGTTTATTTTCCATGGGAATAACAATTTGTGCTACTTTTTTCCCTTTATCATCCATGGTGATAGAGGACAACCTCCTTGATCTCTTTATTTTCTTTTTTGGTGTTTGGAAGGCCTCAACAAGAATTATGAGGTTCTCCTCTTCTTTGTGGGCATATGTCCTCTTCTTTTTTTGGATTGTATGGTTCGACCAAACTAGGAAGGTAGAAGAGATATCGTGTTGAGGAGAATGAATGAATTTGATGTCATGTTAGACCTAAGGATCCTCATTCTCTAGTTCTAGTACTTCTCTTTATTTATCTCTTTCCTTCCAATTTCTTCTCCTACCACCTCTTCATTCTAAACTTCCTCCACTATAACTTGTAGCTCTTCTTTCTTGAGGAGGAGAAGGAATGGAAGGATTAGGAATGTGAGGAGGAGAATGTGATTGAGGTGATGGAGGAGGAAGTGGAGGAGGAGATGGAAGAGGGGACTCATGTGGGGGAGAATAGGAAGGAGTAGCTGAGCTAGAACCTAGGGATAGATGTGGCTCAAGATGAACTTTGGGTTCTCTTTCTCCCTTTTAGAGGAACCTCTTCTTCATTAGTTTCAATGAGTATTTTCTCTTTCTCTTTATTTCTTTTGATCCTTCTATTGAAGATAATGGCCTTTTTTTCTTAATTGTGGTGGGACATGGTCCTTCAATTTCCTTAGACTTCTTTGGCTGAGATTGGAGTTGTGGTAACTCCATCATGGGAAAAGGAGACACCAACTATATTTTTGAACAAGCCTTGACAATTTTTGCTCTTATTTCCATATTATCATCTTTTGCAATTGATAAATCTACATTGCAGATTGGTTGATTGTAAATTCCCTAAACAATATAGACATCATGTAGGAATTTTTCATTTTCCTTTTAGTCCTCTAGCACTTTTTCCACATTACAAGCTTTCATAATTTGTACTATCAATATATAGTAGTCTTTCATTCTCATCTCAAATTTGTCCTCACAATTAGACCATTAGTCTTCCAAAGCAAACTCATATTTAAATAATGATTATATGACCTTGCTAATCTTTCCAATAGGATCAAATTTGGCTCTCAATTCATTTATAGATCCATTGTGTATATAGCCAAATCTGCTTCTGCATTCTTGGCATTTTACATATTGGCACAAGAGTATACACCCATATTTATAGGGAAGGAGTATCATCACTTGTGTTTCCTAGCAATAAATTTTTGAATCTCAATATGACAAAATCCCAAATAGATATGAGTAGTTTATATCTAGTGTGTTAGATGGTATCCATTGTGCCTTCATGGGGAAACTTAAAAATTTTATGACTACTAAAGTAATCACTTCCATGGAAGTTACCCATGGGAAGTCTAACTTCACATGAAAGAGGTTGGATTCAAGAATGGTAGAAAAGATAGATTGTGTTGATGTGAATAAAATTATTGTACCTAGCTAATTCCTAGCAAGGGGACTTATTCACATGTTAAGTTTATTTATGTTTTAGATAATCTTCCAAAAGTCTTAGTTGTCTAGATAGGATCTTATCTTATGTTATATTTTTGACTTTTTGTCAAGATAGTTGTCTCATAACATAGGATTAAGACACATGTCACAATGTTTTCCAATCATATCTCTCACCTTTCCTTTATAAGCAAGGCCTCTCATGTACATTTGCATATTCAATCTTGTATATTGCATCCATTATTATAAATTTATGCTCTTGCTTTTCTCTTTTGTAGAAGGTTATTTTTGGTTTTGCAGGTGATCCTAGAGGCTTGAGTCCTTCAGTGACTCTAACATGGTATTAGAGCATTATATTTGCAAGCCCTTCTTAGATTTGAGAGATAATCAAGCTTGAGTTTTTACTATGTTGCAAATATTGGTGGATCTTGAAAAGTTGAGTACAATCTTCTCTTGCATCAAATGATGACGTGGAGAATTAGAAAAAATTGATAGAAATACCAGATTTTAGGGTTTTTCTTTGTGGATTAGTGTTACAGGTTCATTTTGGAGCATGTTAGTGTAAATTTAATCTCACTATTGAGTTTAGAATGTCCAATAAATTCATATTTTTCTTTTATTTTTCTCCAATAAATAACCATTGAATGATATAGTTGTAAACTAGGGTTTAAAGCTTTGATCTTCTGAACAAATTTTAATTGGAGCACTTATAGCCCAAATGGATGTTTTCATTTCATTTTTATGGTACAAAACCCCTATTTTCATAAAAATTTGTCCATTTTTTACTTTATTTTTGAAAAAAAAAAATTGCTAGGAGGGTCATCACTACAAGCTAACTTCAACATTTTTTTAAAAATTCATAACTTTTGATTGAGAAATCATATTTTAATGAATGAGATATTGTTGGAAAGATGGTTCTACGAAATTTCCAATAGTGCAAGTGTTTTCTCAAAAAAAAAATGTTTTATGTCTATTTTTCTAGCTTGAAGTCAAATCTTGTTTTTCAACCTCGAAGATCATATATTTTTGCTCTAGACTCTAGTTTTCCTAATTCTTGTGACATCAGGAAGGTATTGAGGATAAATTTAATTTTATATATGCATTTTTTGTATATTTTAATCCAAAACTTCAAATTTTTAGTTTGAAACCAGATTGGTCATTTGGTACAACTTGATGTAAATTTGTAAAAAATGGCATTTTATTTGGGACAAAAGAGTTATTTTATTATATTGTGAGGGGTAATTTATTGTTCCTGTATTTTACTTTAAGACTTTATCATGGATTTACCAAAATTTATACTTCTAACCCCCTATAACTATCATGAATGGAAGTCACAGATGGGGAATTTTTTGTTAAAATTGAAGTTCCAAAGAATCACATTTGGCATAGATTAAGAACCAAAATGAGCTACAAAAAGAAGAAAATAATTAGATAAAAGGGATGCAACCCTTAATACTCTTATTTTTTCCATTTACAGATCGACACTCTGAAAGAATATGCGTGTAAAGGATGGTTCGATGTATTGACACTTTGATTGATAGTGAACTTTGACTATGAGCTAATGAAAGCTTGACTATAGAAATTGGATAGAGTAGACTTGATGTCGTCTTTTAGTTGGATAGGTATGGAACCGTTTGATAGGTTTTTGAGGTATTCTTTCAAGTTGGTTTTTCACTGTAAACAGTTAAATCATTTCTATTACTTATGGGATTTTGAAAATTCTATTTTTAAGATATTTTTGTTGATTATGTTTAAACCCGTTAGGGTTTCTAGATGAAAATACTTGATTGTAACTGAATAGCTTCAATGTGGTGATATTTGTTGAAAGGGTTTACTTTGAAGAATGATGATTTAGGGTTTTGTATTTAAACCCTAACCCAAGTTGGTTTACAGTTACACAAACTACTTTCAGAGATTATTATTTTCAGTGACTTTAAAAGATTACTTTTAGGCATTTTTTTTCTGGGTGACTTGAAAGGGGAAGATGTTGTTTCAGATATTTAGTCCAGAAGTTGTATTACATTGAAAATCCTTCTGAATCTCAGATATTTGTATAAAGGAAGATGTTGTCATTCTCATACAACATTCTTCAATGTGCTTATTGAAAATCGTTATAGTCTTCTATTGAAATTCTAGGACTGCAAATTGCACTTCTAGGGTTTTGATAGAATATTGTAATTGTGTTGCATTGTAGTGGAGTTGGTGCTCTAAATTAGTGAGGGGTTGGTGCTCCTAGATTTGGTACTCTAAATTAGTGAGGGGTTGGTGCTCCTTGGAGTGGGTGCTCCTAAACTTTGTAGAGTTGGTGCTCTATTTGAATAAAGTGATATTTTTCAGAGTGGTTTTTATTCCCCAAGAGGGTTTTCCACTCAGGACATATAATGTGTTATGCGATGAGTCTTTGTGTGATTGTTTTCATGTCTATCCAATTTTCATAAGTTATCATATGCATTAATGTCTATTATCAGTTCTTATTTTTGCAATGTTAATGTGATTTGTTGTTACAATGTTATAAGTACTTTCACAGTCATATGTTGCAAACTAGTTTAAATTTTTTGTTTAACCAAACATGTTTTGCATGTTGTGATAAAAATTATTTAATCTATCCTGTCACATGTTCTTCCATTGTTCAAGAGTGTTATGTTTCAATTTTTCACAACATACTAAAGTTCTCTATTGTGTCAATTCTTATCATGTGTCATTCAGTTGCACAGTTGTTGTAGTGTCTCATAAATTTGCATTGAAATCTAGTGGTCTTAAAGTGATTCAATGATGTTGGTATTCATTTACACAGTATTATGAGTTGCACCCATTTTTTCATCATTCTTTGATTGTTAAACAATGCCAGTCACACCTTTTGCAAGTGCAAGATATCTCACACAAATCATATTGGAATAAGTTGTCTAATGAACTAAGTTAATGTTGTTTGTTTACCCCTTTTCATGAATTCTCCCAAAGTAATCACTCTGCTCTGTTATCAATCGAATGGTTATCTGAACTAAAAGTATTTGTCAAAGTTTAAAAGGTTTAATTTGTAGGTTTGTCTATCAAACACTAATTCAACCCCCCCCTCTCAGTGTCTATCCATACTCCAACATGTTTCTACATTTTATGCTACAATTGATGGCCTTAGAAATGTATACAAAATGCCTTATCTTGATGGATTTCTAGTTCAACTCACAAGGAAACAAGCAAAGTTGGCACACATGGGAAAAATTGAAGTCTTCCATATCTCAAGATATTCTTTAAAAAAATCAAAAGGCTTCAAGTGTAAAGGTAAGAAGCAAATTAAGGACCCCAAGTCTAATGAGCATGGTAAAGAATCACCTTAACATGACACTCTTGAGTCCACTTCCTCTCCCAAATAGGAATCATGTAAAAAGAAAAATTTGAAATGTGCATATTATAAAGGGCTAGGCCATGATGATCGTAAATGTTATGATAAGAAGATTGATGAACTAATAAATATTCTTCAGAAGAACAACATTTTTTTCCCTCGTCAGTGTCTTCTTCTTCTTTAGCATCTCAATTTTCAAAAGGTTCATCATCACAGTCATGGAATGTATGAGTTACAAATGGTCTCAACAACATGAAAGTACAAGCACTCTTGACCTCTACAAGTCCTCAATCTAGAAGATGTATTTTTTATTTATGGGCATCTCATCATATGGAATCATCTATGGGAATGTTCTCTTCTTTTGAGTGTTTTAATTATCCTAATATTTTGATGGGTAACAACACACACACACACACATATAAAGGTATGTGAGAAGGGTTTTATTGACATGGGAGAAGGAAATTTTAATGGCTTACTTTGTGTTCCTTCCTTGTCATCTAATCTCCTTTTTTTTTTTATCAAATTACCCATAGTGGTTAAGGTAAGATGGTTGAGTCCAATCCTGATAGAGTACACATAACATACTTGTAGACTATAGATATCATTGCTAGCAGGATGGTTGATCATTCATCTCATTTGTATTTCTTTTCCCATTTTACTTCAGTTGATGATAATGTTCCTTTGACTATTATTCACACTCATTCATCAAGTGTGAATCATGTTTGTGAGAAGAAGTTTGTTCATCTAAACCTTTTTATTCTAGAGATTAGTTTTGATATTCATACTCCTTCACCTCCTACTTCTTCATCTATCATTTATTCTATTCAGCAAGATTATCATAGTTTTTTAGGTCTTGCTTTGTGGGATGAATATTTGACAAGGATTTCTAACTTTTTGTGGAGTTGCATAATGTAGATTTGGAGGACACACTTTAGGGGGTTTCTCTTGTCTTTGATGATAGTTTTGGCACAATTTTTATCTCATCTTCTTTGTCTTTAGATATTGGTAGTCATGATTTTAACCATTTCCTTAATCTGTCATGTTTCTTGGTTGAGTTTGATCATGACTATATTGTGACTTCTTCAATATTGGAGACTAATAACTAGTTTTAAGAGACATACATGTTGGCTTCTTCATATACCTATGGACTTGTTTCTTCCGAAAGGAAGATGTGTTTCTTGTAGGCATTGGATCATCTTTTGTTTTCAGGCATTCTTCATCGACATTGGAGCTTCTTCATTATGGGGGGGACATCTTGTATCTCTTTTTCCCTCTTATGGGGAGTCATTAATTATATATTCATGATGGATGAAATCCTTGGGGGTATCATTGAGTCTTCCATACATCATCCTTGTTTCTATTTTTTATATCTTTTGGAGAGGAGTTTTATCCCATGGGTTTTTCTCCTTTTCTCTATTAGTGAGAGATTGCATTGTAAATTGGTACCTAATATGGCCTCACAGTTGAGACCCATATTCATCTTCATCTTTTTTAATAGTTTTCATAATAATCTTCACCCTAATTTGTGCTTAAGGGGGGTATTGGTGTGAATAAATGACTTGTACCTATAGATAACTCCTATAAAGGGGACTTATTCACATATTAAGTTTACTTAGGTTCTAGATAATATTCTAGAAGTGTTAGTTGTCTAGATATGATCTTATCTTATTTTATATTTTTGACTTTTTTTTCAAGTTAGTTGTCTCATAACATAGGATTAAGACACATGTCATAATCTTGGTTAATACTATCTCTCACCTTGCCTTTATAAGCAAGTCCTCTCATGCACATTTGCATACTCAATCTTGTAATATTACATACATTATTGAAAATATATTCTTTCTTTTCTCATTTGTAGAGGGTTATTTTTGGTTTTGTAGGTGATCATGGAGGATTGAGTCCTTGAGCGACTAACAAATTCGAAACACTTAGGTCCAACCTAGATCAAATAATTGATAAAATCCACTATTGAAAGAGATAATCCATCATGTGTATGAAGAGTTATATGTGACTCGTCATACTTATTTTGATGAAGCCAATTGATAAAGAGGAAATCCTCTATGATAAAATTAACCCTACCGGTAGGGGCAATGAGAACTCTATTGATTTTTTTCTTATTAAAATAAGTAGGTATGCCAAGAGGACCATAATATATACCAATTGATAAATTATTAGAAAAAAAATATGTAGTGGGGTCCTAGTAATATCATGCACTAGAGGACCGAGGGTGACCATCTACCATGCTCACCATTTCACTGAATGGAAAAAGAGACTCATAATAAAAAAGAGAAGGATCAACCCTAATGAATTTTTTTGAATGCATTGGAAAGGGGTTAGTTTAAATCTATACATTTTGATTAGGCTCCACTATTAACTTATTCAAAAAAATTGATCAACCAAAGTTCTACAAAATTCCTAAATCAATCTAGTCTTGCACCAATTAGCAAAGATGTATACATCAATCAATATCATGTATAGGTACGTGACAAAATTGTTAGAAATCCTTTAGGTCATAGGAATTTGGAAGAGGTTGAATAGGAGGAGTATTATTGAATTATCCTTAATCAATTTTTAAAATTACACTATATAAGGATTTAGATAATTTAGTGAATTTTCTACACTTTTGAGGTAATATACTAGATACATCAAAAGTTTGTGAAGTATTTATTATATTTTTAATCTATTAGAAGATTTTTTCCCTATAATTTTTTTGAGGAAGAGACACCAGCTTGGGTATCAAAGGGAGTCGATGAGATGTATCCCCGATACTAACTCACATACTATTGGTAGTCACACAAGGTTGTGTAAAGGTGAGAAAAAGAGTTGTATTTCATTAGTAAAATTGCATCACATAGTGTTGGTTGTAAGTTTTCAATAAACACTCTCTATACATCAAAATTAAGTACATATGATATTTGAGAAAATAAAGATTCATATCTAAAAATAAAATTAATTTCCTTTTCATCACATCCCTAATTACAATGGATAAGATTAGTAAATGTGATATGTGCTCCAATGTTCACCTAAAAGTGCTAAAGGAATTGGTTTATAAGTTGTAAAAATATGTTCATAAAATGATGAGGAAGTGAGAAAAGCTAGTCTAATGTGATGTATCTAAACCACCATAAGAATATATTTGTTAATAAATCATAAAGAAATAAGAAATCAATGAATGTAGAAATGTGAATCTAAGGGTCGCCTTTTCCATTATACTTCTTCAATCTAGGAACCTCAAAGTCTGTAGGTAAGGGTGAAGTGAAAATATGAAATGATAAGGGATTAAATTTTTAATAGGGAGCAATAAGTGATTGGGTAGAAGTTTTGGCCAAAGAAGCATGTTGGCTTTACGATTGGCCAACACTTTCATGAGTTGGTTAAGAACAAGGTCAGCAGTATGCGTGTAAGTAGTGGAGATCTACATGGTGATAGATTTAAAATAAATAGAGCCTAGATAAAAAGAGGTTCCAAATTTTCTTCCAAAGAAACTAGAAGGAAAAGCACTAGAAGGAGCAACTACTATGTACATGGGCATAGTAGTCACCGTGTGCATAATAGGAAATAGCATGGGCATATAAATTAGATCTCTAGTAACATTCAAATGTGAATTAGCTATGTTTGTAAACATAGAAGTGTAGGATAGGACATTGGTTTGAACAATATGTGTTATTCCTCTAATAAATTCTAGATATTGAGATTTAGTTATTAGCTTGTTATGAATAGCATCAACCATAGGCTCCACTTCAATGAGGATATCCTTTGCTATAAAATTTTGAAAATGGTGTAATCTTTCATCTATAATTTTAATTTGAGAAAGAGAGATGCCTCATGATCAAATCCCCCATCCAAAGGAGGAGAAGTGAGATGGGAAGTAGGATCATGACTAATCTAAGGGATTAAGGCATCCTAAAATATAATGGATCTCTTAAAAATTTAGGACTAGTGTGAATTGGTGTTGTAAAGGGTCTTGAATGTGTCATGTTAAATGTATGAATACTTCTCTTGAATATGTTTCCTAAATGAAGAGATTGGGTAATAAAACTCATAAAATATTTTGCAACCTACTTCAAATAGCAAGATAAAAAGTGTCATACCCAAATTTTAACATGTGAACATAAACACAAACCCATTTTTTTTATGCATGTGTCCTTATTCTACTTGCCACATATTAGAGACACACTTGTTGATTCGTAGTGCAAACCTATTTCTTGATATTTGTAGTGCATAGGTTGAATATGGACCCTAATGTTCCATAGTATTGGACTTGATTCTACTTTTGTTACAAACATTGGATATTCAATCATATGGATATAAGACCTAGTTCTAGTTTCTTAGATATTTGATCAACTAGTACATAGATAACAATAAACTTTGAGAACACATTTGATCATGTTTTTAATTGGATAAGAAAATTTAGATGACTTCATCTTGTAATAACAACATTTTTAATATTAACAAATAATATCTTGTTAAGGTATATACAAAAATAATACTCATAGTTAAGGATAGTGTGGCATGGCAATGACAGTGACACCTTGGCAATAAAATTGAAATAATAGGTTTGGAAATGATGATGACAAATTATTTTTATGATGATTAGATATTTGAAATAATGAATGATAATATATTATGGGATTGGAATATTCTTGGCATAGTAGAATTACAAATAACTTGCATTAGTGATACTTTAGGCACATAACTTTTTTATAGAATATTTCTACTATGTTTCATGATATTACATACTATTATATATATGTGGTTTGAGACCACCATGATATTGCATGCTATTATATGTGTGTGCTTGGTTTGAGACCACCATTCCCCTCCTCCCTTTAGGTGTTCTACCAAAGTCACATAGTGTAGTAAATGTGCTAATTTTTGTGAGGAGTCAAATAGAGCCACCACTCTTCACTTTGAATAGACATTTTTTTGTCTAGTAGTTAGAACTTCCAAATACCAAACAAGGACTTACTTCCCTATGGTCTTTCTATAGTATTATATTGGTGTAAGTTGATAGGGTTACAACTTACATATAAATACACTTTCTTCAATTGATGTATTTAGGATTTTTCAAAATATAAACCAAGATATCATATCCCTAACAATGAGACCATTCCACTACATCCCAAAATTGTTTTTAACACCTCTTGAGGGATAAGTCCATTTCAAGGTTAGGGATGTTTCATTCTTAAAATTAGATAGATCATATCATAAACAAAATGTAAGTGATTAGAATATAATTAATGAGTTGGATAATTTATCCTTTACCTTAAGCTCAACTAGACCTAGGAGGGTATTTCTACAAGTAATATTTAACAAGATTTAGTTAGAAATAAAGCTATATAAAATAAGACAACTAGAATTCCTAAAATTTTCATTCCTAAAATTTTCCACTATAGCAATGAATATCATATTTCACATGTAACCTCTATTAATGTTATGGAGATATGCAATCCATAATTCTTTCAAGGTTAAAAACTTATGTGGTTCTCTTTAGATATTTTCCCTAGGTATACTACAAAATCATGAAGTGCATATGAACTAGATCTCTACTCCTAAAGTTACTAGGTAGTGATTTTGTTCACTTTAATGTGCATAGAGGGTCAAACACTTCCCAGACCAATTTCTTGTATTAGGTTATAAATTCATAGTTACTACAATAAAAATTACATATAAATGATAAAAAGAGATATGATATTTAACAACTAAACATTCCTACTAATCCCTCTTCAAAATTCTAAAAATATATATGTGGTAACAAAAATATTTTTACGTTTTATGACCTTATCAAACCAATTTTGCATCCATACCAATAAATATGGTAAGAGAAAATCCTAAGGTAAGAAGAAGCTATCACACTTCCTAAATTGGAAATTTTCCTAAAAATCTACAATTGGACAAGGAGGCATTCAATTTTATAAATAGTCTTAACAAGATGGCTACCTCCTCATGATTTATGAAATGAGATGCTCTAATGTAAATTGGACATTTAAGGATTTGAACCTGAGATCATGCTCAATATTTCAAATGTATGGAAATGAAGAAATGACTAACTTCTTTTTTGGAAGACGAACAATAGAACTTTTCTTGGTCATTTAATTCCTCTAAAAATTGATTGGGGGTCAAATATCAACAATATAACATTTGGGAAAAGTTGAAACATCATAAAATTTACTAAAATGGAAACTTGGAGCTTGAAAGAAAATGATTCACATCATAAAAATAACCACCACATTAATGGTGGTATGATAAATTCATATCCATCACTTGAAGTTGTATGTGAATCAACACCCTTCAAATGGATAACTATTTTTGGTTAGGAAAATCATTTAGATTAGTTGTGGCATAAAATATAGTTATTAATGGAAACCTAGATGATTTACCTGTACATAGGTGTGAGTGAATAATGTAAAACACAAGAGTTTAGAGTTTTGAGGATCAAGGGTTGATGATACCTCATAAACCATACCATTTTTGGGGGATCAAGAAACAAGAGTATGTCATACCTCATGCCCATATAAAACAACTTAATAAATGTTTACATCATTAACTCTAAAAGGATGAATGAAGGGAAATATTAGAGTTGTGGATTAGGGATACAAATTAATTCATCTCACAAGGAATATGAATAAAGATAAATCTAAAATCATAAACCCTTGATAAGATAATATAGTGAAAATTTTCAAGGATTAGGAGTCGTGGATACTTTATAGATCATGCCCAAAAGTATCATGTTAAAGGGATTCTCACATCTCCAACTCCAAAAGAGTATATGAAGAGAAATGTCAAAATTCAAGGATTGTGGATAACATGGCACCAATTCCATAAAGGATGTAGGTAAATAAATTATTGAAACCATGAATTTGAAAAACAACATAAGTAAAAAGATTAGTAATTGGGGATAAAAAAGGAACTCATCCCTCAAGTCATGTGATAAAAAGGATGATCAAAACTATAACATAGAAAGGTAACTTAGGTTAAAGTGTTGACGCATGGGCATCAAGGAAAATCATGATGGTAGTATAAATTTATAAACTTTGGTAGGCACAAGGAAATTTTGGAGGTTAGGGGAAAGGTACATTAGGATGGGAAACTCCAAAATGCTAACATTTAGCACAATTTTTAGAATTTTAACAAAAAACTCCATACTTATAATGTTCTCAAACCTTTGCAACTTCTAACACATGGTAGGCACATAGGAAACAATGGAAAACAATACAAGTGTAAAATTTTGACAAATGAACACCCATACAAATATTTTTTAAATAGGTTATATATGATGGGAAATATGAGGCCTAAATACATAAAGTATCTAAGACGCAAAAAAATTGCATTATCAAATTGAGTTCCAATATGTGCAAAGTGTTGTAATATGATAATTGATGGAAAAAGTAAAAGTAACCTAGTATCCAATGAGTTAGTAGAGAAGTTGTGATAAAAAATAGTACCACATCTTGATCCTTGTTATGTTTAATGCTTGTAAAAATATTATGGAATGTCTATAAGAGAGAAATATCTTGTGGTATTTTATATTTAAGGTTATTTAAATGGGGTATAGTATGATGTGATTCCCATGGATTCTTCGCATGCCATTGTATAGAACTTGATAGTATGATGTTTGATCCATCCAAAATGGATGAAATAAAGCATTCATCATGATCAATGATGGAGATAATTTTATTTAAAGTTGTTGAAGGTCGATGAATCCACCTCAAATTCTCACATAATGGTCACATTGATAAATAAATTATTGGAGGACTAAGACTTAAATGAGTGTTATGTATTAGTTATGAAGTTGGCAGTAGTGGAGGAAAATAAATTATGTAGCTCAAAGGAGCTAGAGGTAGAGATGTTATTGAAGGGTTTTGAGGATGCCATGGATAGTGTAATACCTAAAGGTTTGTCATTATTTTGGTGTTTTCATAGTTTATGGATTTGATTATAGGTCTAGATTTCCAAATAAGGTTTTGTATAGGATGATTCTTGACATGAGTACACAATTAAAAAGGCATGTCGAAGACTTGATAAAGAAAGGCATGGTTTAGGAAAGTATGCCACCTTTAACTATACCTTTTTTACTTATGCCAAAGAAGCAAGGAGAATGGAGGATGTCTATAGAGTCCAATGTCATCAATATGATGACCATAAAGTATAGGTTTCCATTACTATACATAGATAAACTAATAGAATATTTAAGTTGGCTATAATAATTTTCCAAGATAGACCTCAATATCAACTATTTTCCAAGTTGGCATGTTTTAGGAAAGTATGTCACCTTTAACTATACCTTTTTTACTTATGCCAAAGAAGCAAGGAGAAAGGAGGATGTCCATAGAGTCCCATGTCATCAATATGGTGACCATAAAGTATAGGTTTCCATTACTATACATAGATAAACTAATAGAATATTTAAGTTGGTTATAATAATTTTCCAAGATAGGCCTCAATATCAACTATTTTCAATCAAGATCTCTTAAGGGGATGAGTGAACATGACAAAATTCAAAAATAAAAGATGGATTGTATGAGTGGCTAGTCATGGCCTTTGTATTGACCAATGTACCAAGAACCTTCATGACATTGATAAATGAAGTTTCAAAATATTTATTAGGTAAGTTTATTATTATTTTAATACAATATTTTAGTTTTTAGAAAGATAAGGGAAGATAATATTGAACAAATCTAGCAATTTTCAACATAGTTGAGAAAGGAGAGGTTGGGTATAAAATTGAAGCAATGTATTTTTATGCAATAGGAGCTAGTATTCTTGGGATTGTGATACCTCAAGATGGTTTGAGGACTGATCCATATAAAGAGAGGTTAATTATTTTATTTGGTGCCACAAAAATTTCATAGAGCTAAAAACAATTCATGGGTTGGTGAGCTTCTATAATAATTTCATGTAGAACTTTAATGGAATTTGTGCACTACATGCAAAATGGTGGATTTGAGTAGGTGGTTTCCATGGGAAATAATTTTAATTGTTGAAGAATAATGTGGTAAAGGCCCTATTATTGGTACTTACATATTTTAAGAACACTTTTAAGTGTTTTATGATGTTATAAATAAGGCTATTAATTTTGTCTCTAATCAAGAAAATAAACCCATTGTATATTTTGTGAAATGTTGAATTACCTACTCTGCTAGTTTGAACCAATTGTGCACATGGTGGATGTATCCTTGGGGGTACCCCATGGTCCCCCTCCCCTGCCCCTTTGATCATGTGTTGCCTTTTGTACATGCACTCCTACCTTCCTCGGGGCCCCTCCCCCTCTTGTTTTTGTGGAGGTTCCCGTGATTCCTATTTTACTAGAGTACAAAGGTTGGAAGAATATTTTGCTCAACTCTTCACAAAGTCCTACTGATAAAACTGTTCCTCAACTAGAAGTTGTGAACTTTATCTTTAGTACTAAAATCTCTCTCTAGGATTCTACCATTGATAGAATAGTTTCTTCCATGGAGAACTCTATTGTGGGAAAAAAATTCTCTTTCCTTCCAACTGTTGATATGGTGCGAAGATGGGCTACAACTAAATGGCACCTACAGGGCACTGTTGAAGTATGTGTTATGGTTGGAGGGTTATTTATCTTCAAATTTATGGCTGCTGAAGATTTTCTCTATTAATCTTTGGGTCCTTGGGTTTACGGGAAGCACATCCTATCACTTTGTCATTGGAAGACTGGTTCCAACCTTGCTATTGACCTTAGCAAATCTGCTCTTGTTTGGGTTTGGCTATTTGGTCTGTCATTGGAATACTGTGATGAGTCAATATTTCAATGTATTGGAGATTCAATGGGCAACTTCATTACTTCATATATCATCACCAAAATGAGGTATAAGCTAGTCTTTGCATATTTCTATGTTAATATCAATATTAATAAGATTCTTCCCAACTTAGTGACTTTGAGCTCTAAGTTTGGTTCATAGAACCAACAAGTGTGCTATGAAAATGTTGTTGTTTATTGTCAAAAAAATTCCAAACTAGGGAATATTAACTCTGACTGCAAGTCCTCTGTAATAAGAAAACCCATTGAGGAGGATTCTCTGGTGGATGAAATCATAGCCAACTGTCCTTTCAAATCTAAGATTATAAATATCCTAGATTCCCTAGCCAAAATTGGACATTCTGAAAACCATGTCACAAAATTTGTTGTGAATTTACCCATCAAACCATATGATAACCCATTATTTATAGGGACTCCCTCGAAAGACCTGCCATGTGACCCACTTGTCACTGCTAGTAAGAATGTTGAAATTTGGTGTAGGAGCACCTAGTGATTGCATGTCTCCATGAGGAAATCTTGCTAAATTTAGTTTATTTTTGGTGTTTTGATGTTGTAATAACGTCATTTAGACCATTTTGAACTTGTATGAGTCTATTTTTGGTCTTTGAATGTCATTTTGGAATCATTTGTCAAACATTGTAAAAATTGTCAAATCATCACAAAGTTGTCAAGTGCAATTTAGCAATTTTGTCATAGGGTGGAAGATGAATGGTTAGTAGTTGAAAATTTGGTTTGTAAACATTGGGAGAAGTTTGAAAAGGCATAAAAATCTTGAATCCATTGTTGTAAAGGTTGTTGAGAGGTTTTGAGGAAGTTTGGAGCAATAAACAATTCATTTTTTGCATTTTTATTGTGTTTCTTGTTGTTCCTCTCAATGGAACGTGCTTGTACATACAAATAAAGGTCTTAAATAAATTGGAGATATTAGGGTATTGAATCTAGTTTCATTTATTTTGGTTTCATTAATTTTCATTGGGTTTTGAGCATTTTAGAAAAAATTTACCAAAAACAGTTTGAAACCCTTATTTTAGGGGCTTGATAGGAGAAAAAATTGAGTTTATCATTATTGCCCTCTTGAAAAATATTCTAAGTTGGTAAAAGGGACTGTATACATGTGTTTGATGTTTTCCCAAGGTTTCAGAAGATTTAGAAAAGGTTTGCATCTGATATAGTGATGCCCTAGATTGATTTTACCATGTTTCAATGCATTTGAAGCCAATAGGAGTGAGGGTTTGATGAAATATCCTTGGGGAAGAGTGGAAATTTTTTTAGTAAGCATGTACAGACCTTATGCAACATTTTCATGCCCTTGGAATAGGTTTTTGTGATTAGGAGTGTATAGAACCAAAAAACCCCATTACATACAAGCCTAATTAGGCTTTAAGAACAACTGAGCAGTCCATTTTTGAAAGAAACTTTACAAAACAACCATACCTGAATTTTTTATATGTTTTAAGGAATCCAAATGGGTACTCAAATATGTTTTTATAGTTTTTGTATCAAGTCTTATTAAAAAGTTATAAATGATTGTTTATTTCTTGAAAGCTAGTAAGAAGGTTTGTCTCTTGTGTGGAACCACCATTATTTGAAGACATTAGGTTTGGGAAACCATTTTTCTAGTTTATTCCTATCATATTTGGAATTTTCAAGGTGTGTTGGAGGTCTAGTACTAGGTTAGGGTCTTAAAACCACTCTTGGGTGCATTTGTAGCACTCATAGCCATGTTGCATAAGAGAAGAGATTGTGAACGTTTGTATGATCAACCAAGTTTGTAACTTTTGATCTCTTGAGTGACTTGTTGGAGTTTTTTATGTCATGTACACCCTATGTAAAATCTTCTATGTGTTGATTAAGCCTTTTTGAGTCCATTGTGCCCATTTGAGGTGTGTAATCTTGTCAAGGTCATGTTAAAGTTGAAGAGAGTTTAGTATGTTGAAATATCAACCCATTTTTGTGAAATATGCCTCTATTGATGTTGAAGTGAACCCCTACTTTGCATCAATTGTTATCAGAGCTAAAAGTATCTAGAAAAGGGAAGGTTGTGTATTTGTGTGTGCTATCGTTTTGCAGGTTGAGGAGAGAACCTGGATACCAAAGGGCTAGGTAGTGAAGAAAAGAGGAAACCTAGGTGAGGTGTCACAAAGATAAAGAGAACCAAGGTGAAAAATACTTGCTTGAATAAAGAGAAGAATGGATGTGTTGAGGAGATACTTGCAGGCTAAGGGTTCACAAAACAGGAAACAAGAAACAGAAAAAGAGGAAAAAGAAAAGGAAAAAAAAATGGAAATTGACTAAGGGATAAAAGAGCTGAGGCGGGCTATGGAAAAAATAAAAGAGATGAGAGAAAGGATGGAAGACAAATGGAAGGCTGAGTTGCAACAATTAGCAAACCAAGAGTCAAGTTTGCATCTACCAGTTAAGAAGATCTCATGGCCTATTCAAAAGATTATTTAGAGAAGAAGACAAGTGGGAGCATTAAAACCAGATGTGAAGACAATAAAATCTTTGTTGATGAATGAAGATGGTGAACAAACCAAGCAAGCTAAGGTGATGATGGTAGAAGAAAAAGAATGCATGGAGGTTGCAGCCATTCCAAAATTTGAAGGTACTAAGACAACAAACTTGAAGAATGATTTGATTTTGGAGGGAAATGATATTGAGGCTATGTCAAGAGTTGATTTGTTGAAGGTCAAGGATGAATTGATTTTGGAGGATCAAGGTTGGCTTCAAAGGTATGTTGAAATGGTATTTTCTTCATTATTTTCCAAAGTGGATAATGGTTTTCTAGTTTTTGTCACATCAAAGGTTAGTGAATTTGATAAATGAGCAGTCATAGGGGAAAAATATTAGATAAAAATGATGGAAAAAAAAGGTGAAAATATTAAGGATGATTTGCTAAGGAAGGTGGATAAGTTTAAGTGTGCATTTGATGGGAAGAAGGAGGATGTGATACACTATTTTCTTATTGTGATTAAAACCTTAAGGAAGGGTAAACCTAGATTCAAAATGAAGCTGAATATTCATGTAGGTTCAATGATATTTTCAAGTGAGGAAGGAGTCACAGATCATCCATCAGACATATCTCTGTAGTTGGAGTAAAACTTGGATGCCAAACCATTCAAAAGGGCAAGAGATAGTGCATGTTTTTAGTTCCTAGTTCATTAGAAGGGTACACCATATGAAGGAAACATTTGGAGAGAAGAGAAGGATGTGATCAAACATAATCTTGTTGCAGATCCTCACTCAAGAGGACTTCAGTTTTATTTCCATGGGGAGTATGGTGCAGGAGCACCTCGTGATTGCATGCCTCCATGAGGCAATCTTGTTAAATTTGGTTTAGTTTTGGTGTTTTGATGTTGTAATAAGGTAATTTGGACCATTTTAAACTTTCATGAGTCTATTTTAGATCTTAGGTCATTTTGGAATCATTTGTCAAACATTGTAAAAATTATCAAATTGTCACAAAGTTGTCAAGTGCAATTTAACAATTGTATCATAGGGTGGAAGATGAATGGTTAGTAGTTAAAAATTTGGGTTAGTAGTTAAAAATTTGGTTTTTAAACATTGGGAGAAGTTTGAAAAGGCATAAATTTTTTGAATCCATCGTTATAAAGGTTGTTGAGAGGTTTTGAGGAAGTTTGGAGCAATAAACAATTCATTTTATACATTTTTATTGTTTTTCTTGTTGTTCCTCTCAATGACACATGCTTGTACAGAAAGATAAAGGTCTGAAATCAATTGGAGATGTTAGGGTATTGAATCTAGTTTCATTTTATTTTGGTTTCATTTATTTTCATTGGGTTTTGAGCATTTTAGAGGAAATTTGCCAAAAACAGTTTAAAACCCTTGTTTTGGGGGCTTGATAGGAGAAAAAAATTGAGTTTCTCATTATTGCACCATTGAAAAATCTTTTAAGTTTGAAAAAGGGACTGTACACATGTGTTTAATTTTTTCCAAGGTTGCAAGAGATTTGGTAAAGGTTTGCACGTGATACAGTGATTCCCTAGATTGATTTTACCATGTTTCAACACATTTGAAGCCAATAGGAGTGAGTGTTTGATGAAATACCCCTAGGGAAGAGTGGGAAACATTTTAGTAAGCATGTAAAGACTTTATGTGATGTGTCCATGCCCTTGGAATAGGTGTTTGTAATTAGGAGTTTATATAACCAAAAAATCCCATTACATACAAGCCTAATTAAGCCTTGAGAACAATTGAGCAGTCTATTTTTGGAAGACACTTTACAAAACAACCATACCTGAATTTTTTATATGTTTTAAAGAAGCAAAATGGGTACTCAACTATGTTTTTATAGTCAATATATTAAGTCTTATTAAAAAGTTACAAATTATTTTTTATTTCTTGAAAGCTTGTAGGAGAGTTTGCCTCTTGTGTGGAACCACCATTGTTTGAAGACATTGGGTTTGGGAAACCATTTTTTAGGTTTAATCCTATCATATATGAAATGTTCAAGGTGTGTTGGGGGTCTAGTGTTCTTTTAGGGTCTTAAAACCACTCTTGGGTGCATTTGTAGCACTCATAGTCATGTTACATAAGAGAAGGGATTGTGAGCGTTTGCATAATCAACCAAGTTTGTAACTTCTAATATCTTGAGTGACTTGTTGGAGTTTGTTATATCATGTACACCCTATGTAAAGTCTACCATGTGTTGATTAAGCATTTTTGAGTCCATTGTACACATTTGAGGTGTGTAATATTTTCAAGGTCATGTCAAAGTTGAAGAGAGTTTAGTATGTTGAAATATCAACCTATTTTTGTGAAATATGTCCTTGTTTATGTTGAAGTGAACCCATGATTTACATCAATTAGTATCAGAGCTAGAAGACTCTAGAAAAGGATATTGAGGCTGTGTCAAGAGTTGATTTGTTGAAAGTCAAAGATGAATTGATTTTGGAGGATCAAGGTTGGCTTCAAAGGTATGTTGAAATGGTATTTTCTTCATTATTTTCTAAAGCGGATAATGGTTTTCTAGTTTCTATCACATCAAAGGTTAGTGAACTTGATAAATGAGCAGTCATAGGGGAAAAATATTAGATAAAAATGACGGAAAACAAAGGTGAAAATCTTAAGGATGATTTGTTATAGAAGGTGGATAAGTGTAAGTGTGCATTTGATGGGAAGGAGGAGGATGTGATACACTATTTTCTTATTGTGATTGAAACCTTAAGGAAGGGTAAACCTAGATTCAAAATGAAGCTGAATATTCATGTAGGTTCAATCATGTTTTCAAGTGAGGAAGGAGCCATAGATCATCCATTAGACATATTTCTGCAATTGGAGTAAAACTTGGATGCTAAACCATTCAAAAGGGCAAGAGATAGTGCATGTTTTCAGTACTTAGTTCATTGGAAGGGTACACTAGATGAAGGAAACATTTGGAGAGCAGAGAAGGATGTGATCAAACATAATCTTGTTGTAGATCCTCACTCAAGAGGACTTCAGTTCTTTTTCCATGGGGAGTATGGTGTAGGAGCACCTCGTGATTGCATGCCGCCATAAGGAAATCTTGCTAAATTTGGTTTAGATTTGGTGTTTTGATGTTATAATAAGGTAATTTGGACCATTTTAAACTTTCATGAGTCTATTTTAGGTCTTAGAAGGTCATTTTGGAATCATTTGTCAAACATTGTAAAAATTATCAAATTGTCACAAAGTTGTTAAGTGCAATTTAACAATTTTATCATAGGGTAAAAGATGAATGGTTAGTAGTTGAAAAGTTGGTTTTTAAATATTGGGAGAATTTTGAAAAGGCATAAAAAATCTGAATCCATCGTTGTAAAGGTTGTTGAGAGGTTTTGAAGAAGTTAGGAGCAATAAATAATTCATTTTTTATATTTTTATTATTTTTCTTGTTGTTCCTTTCAATGGCACATGCTTGTACAGAAAGATAAAGGTCTAAAATCAATTGGATATTTTAGGGTATTGAATCTAGTTTCATTTATTTTCATTGGGTTTTGAGCATTTTAGAGGAAATTTACCAAAAATAGTTTGAAACCTTTGTTTTGGGGGTTTGATAGGAGAAAAAATTGAGTTTCTCATTATTGTACCATTGAAAAATCTTTTGAGTTTGAAAAAGGGACTGTATACATGTGTTTAATATTTTCTAAGGTTGCAAGAGATTTGGTAAAGGTTTGCACGTGATACAGTGACTCCCTGGATTGATTTTACCATGTTTCAACACATTTGAAGCCAATAGGAGTGAGTGTTTGATGAAATACCCCTAAGGAAGAGTGGGAAACATTTTAGTAAGCATGTAAAGACTTTATGTGATGTGTCCATTCCCTTGGAACAAGTTTTTGTAATCAGGAGTGTATAGAATCAAAAATCTCAATACATACAAGCCTAATTAAGCCTTGAAAACATCCAAGCAGTCCATTTTTGGAAGACACTTTACAAAACAACCCTACCTGAATTTTTTATATGTTTTAAAGAAGCCAAATGGGTACTCAAATATCTTTTTATAGTCAATATATTAGGTCTTATTAAAAAGTTACAAATTATTTTTTATTTCTTGAAAGCTTGTAGGAGGGTTTGCCTCTTGTGTGGAACCACCATTGTTTGAAGACATTGGGTTTGGGAAACCATTTTTTTGGTTTAATCCTATCATATATGATATGTTCAAGGTGTGTTGGGGGTCTAGTGTTCTTTTAGGGTCTTAAAACCACTCTTGGGTGCATCTGTAGCACTCATAGTCATGTTACATAAGAGAAGGGATTGTGAGCGTTTGCATAATCAACCAAGTTTGTAACTTCTAATATCTTGAGTGACTTGTTAGAGTTTGTTATGTCATGTACACCCTATGTAAAGTCTACCATGTGTTGATTAAGCATTTTTGAGTCCATTGTACACATTTGAGGTGTGTAATATTTTCAAGGTCATGTCAAAGTTGAAGAGAGTTTAGTATGTTGAAATATCAACCCATTTTTGTGAAATATGTCTCTATTTATGTTGAAGTGAACCCATGCTTTACATCAATTAGTATCAGAGCTAGAAGACTCTAGAAAAGGATATTGAGGCTGTGTTAAGAGTTGATTTGTTGAAAGTCAAAGATGAATTGATTTTGGAGAATCAAGGTTGGCTTCAAAGGTATGTTGAAATGGTATTTTCTTCATTATTTTCCAAAGCGGATAATGGTTTTCTAGTTTCTATCACATCAAAGGTTAGTGAAATTGATAAATGAGCAGTCATAGGGGAAAAATATTAAATAAAAACGACGGAAAACAAAGGTGAAAATCTAAGGATGATTTGTTATAGAAGGTGGATAAGTGTAAGTGTGCATTTGATGGGAAGGAGGAGGATGTGATACACTATTTTCTTATTGTGATTGAAACCTTAAGGAAGGGTAAACCTAGATTCAAAATGAAGCTGAATATTCATGCAGGTTCAATGATGTTTTCAAGTGAGGAAGGAGCCATAGATCATCCATCAAACATATTTCTGCAATTGGAGTAAAACTTGGATGCTAAACCATTCAAAAGGGAAAGAGATAGTGCATGTTTTCAGTACTTAGTTCATTGGAAGGGTACACTAGATGAAGGAAACATTTGGAGAGCAGAGAAGGATGTGATCAAACATAATCTTGTTGCAGATCCTCACTCAAGAGGACTTCAGTTCTATTTCCATGGGGAGTATGGTGCAGGAGCACCTCGTGATTGCATGCCGCCATAAGGAAATCTTGCTAAATTTGGTTTAGTTTTGGTGTTTTGATGTTATAATAAGGTAATTTGGACCATTTTAAACTTTCATGAGTCTATTTTAGGTCTTAGAAGGTCATTTTGGAATCATTTGTCAAACATTGTAAAAATTATCAAATTGTCACAAAGTTGTTAAGTGCAATTTAACAATTTTATCATAGGGTAAAAGATGAACGGTTAGTAGTTGAAAAGTTTGTTTTTAAATATTGGGAGAATTTTGAAAAGGCATAAAAAATCTGAATCCATCGTTGTAAAGGTTGTTGAGAGGTTTTGAGGAAGTTTGGAGCAATAAATAATTCATTTTCTGCATTTTTATTATTTTTTTTGTTGTTCCTCTCAATGGCACATGCTTGTACAAAAAGATAAAGGTCTGAAATCAATTGGATATTTTAGGGTATTGAATCTAGTTTCATTTATTTTCATTGGGTTTTGAGCATTTTAGAGGAAATTTACCAAAAATAGTTTGAAACCCTTGTTTTGGGGGTTTGATAGGAGAAAAAATTGAGTTTCTCATTATTGTACCATTGAAAAATCTTTTGAGTTTGAAAAAGGGACTGTATACATGTTTTTAATATTTTCCAAGGTTGCAAGAGATTTGGTAAAGGTTTGCACGTGACAGTGACTCCTTGGATTGATTTTACCGTGTTTCAACACATTTGAAGCCAATAGGAGTGAGTGTTTGATGAAATACCCCTAGGGAAGAGTGGGAAACATTTTAGTAAGCATGTAAAGACTTTATGTGATGTGTCCATTCCCTTGGAACATTTGTTTGTAATCAGGAGTGTATAGAACCAAAAATCTCATTACATACAAGCCTAATTAAGCCTTGAAAACATCTAAGCAGTCCATTTTTGGAAGACACTTTACAAAACAACCCTACTTGAATTTTTGATATGTTTTAAAGAAGCCAAATGGGTACTCAAATATGTTTTTATAGTTAAGATATTAGGTCTTATTAAAAAATTAAAAATTATTTTTTATTTCTTCAAAACTTGTAGGAGGGTTTGCCTCTTGTGTGGAACCACCATTGTTTGAAGACATTGGGTTTGGAAAACCATTTTGTTGGTTTAATCCTATCATATATGATATTTTCAAGGTGTGATGGGGGTCCAGTGTTGTTTTGGGGTCTTAAAACCACTCTTGGGTGCATTTGTAGCACTCATAGCCATGTTGCATAAGAGAAGGGATTGTGAGCATTTGCATAATCAACCAAGTTTGTAACTTCTAATATCTTGAGTGACTTGTTGGAGTTTGTTATGTCATGTACACCATATGTAAAGTCTACCATGTGTTGATTAAGCATTTTTGAGTCTATTGGGCACATTTGGAGTGTGTAATCTTTTCAAGGTAATGCCAAAGTTGAAGAGAGTTTAGTATGTTGAAATATCAACCCATTTTTGTGAAATATGTCTCTGTTTATGTTGAAGTGAACCCATGCTTTGCATTAATTAGTATCAGATCTAGAAGACTCTAAAAAAGGATATTGAGGCTATGTCAAGAGTTGATTTGTTGAAGGTCAAGGATGAATTGATTTTGGAGGATCAAGGTTGTTTTCAAAGGTATGTTGAAATGGTATTTTCTTCATTATTTTCCAAAGCGGATAATGGTTTTCTAGTTTGTCACATCAAAGGTTAGTGAACTTGATAAATGAGCAGTCATAGGGGAAAAATATCAGATAAAAATGACGGAAAACAAAGGTGAAAATATTAAGGATGATTTGCTAAGGAAGGTGGATAAGTTTAAGTGTGAATTTCATGGGAAGAAGGAGGATGTGATACACTATTTTCTTATTGTGATTGAAACCTTAAGGAAGGGTAAACCTAGATTCAAAATGAAGTTCAATATTCATGCAGGTTCAATGATGTTTTCAAGTGAGGAAGGAGCCACAAATCATCCATCAGACATATTTCTACAGTTGGAGTAAAACTTGGATGCCAAACCATTCAAAAGGGAAAGAGATAGTGCATGTTTTCAGTACCTAGTTCATTGGAAGGGTACACCAGATGAAGGAAACATTTGGAGAGTAGAGAAGGATGTGATCAAACATAATCTTGTTGTAGATCCTCACTCAAGAGGACTTCAGTTCTATTTCCATGGGGAGTATGGTGCAGGAGCACCTCGTGATTGCATGCCTCCATGAGGCAATCTTGCTAAATTTGGTTTAGTTTTGGTGTTTTGATGTTGTAATAAGGTAATCTGGACCATTTTAAACTTTCATGAGTCTATTTTAGGTCTTAGGTCATTTTGGAATCATTTGTCAAACATTGTAAAAATTATCAAATTGTCACAAAGTTGTCAAGTGCAATTTAACAGTTTTATCATAGGGTGGAAGATGAATGGTTAGTAGTTGAAAAGTTGGTTTTTAAACATTGAGAGAAGTTTGAAAAGGCATACAAATTTTGAATCCATCGTTGTAAAGGTTGTTGAGAGGTTTTGAGGAAGTTTGGAGCAATAAACAATTCATTTTCTGCATTTTTATTATTTTTCTTGTTGTTCCTCTCAATGGCACATGCTTGTACAGAAAGATAAAGGTCTAAAATCAATTGGATATGTTAGGGTATTGAATCTAGTTTCATTTATTTTCATTGGGTTTTGAGAATTTTAGAGGAAATTTACCAAAAACAGTTTGAAACCCTTGTTTTGGGGGCTTGATAGGAGAAAAAATTGAGTTTATCATTTTGCACCATTGAAAAATCTTTTAAGTTTGAAAAAGGGACTGTATATATGTTTTTTAAGTTTTCCAAGGTTGCCAAATATTTGGTAAATGATTGCACGTGATACAGTGATTCCCTAGATTGATTTTACCATGTTTCAACACATTTGAAGCCAATAGGAGTGAGTGTTTGATGAAATACCCCTAGGGAAGAGTGGGAAACATTTTAGTAAGCATGTAAATACTTTATGTGATGTGTCCATGCCCTTGGAATAGGTGTTTGTAATCAGGAGTGTATAGAACCAAAAAAACCCATTAATAAGCCTTAAGAATAGTTGAGCAGTCCATTTTTGGAAGACACTTTACAAAACAACCCTACTTGAATTTTTGATGTGTTTTAAAGAAGTCAAATGGGTACTCAAATATGTTTTTATAGTCAAGATATTAGGTCTTATTCAAAAGTTACAAATTATTTTTTATTTCTTAAAAACTTGTAGGAAGGTTTGCCTCTTGTGTGGAACCACCATTGTTTGAAGACACTGGGTTTGGGAAACCATTTTGTTTGTTTAATTCTATCATATATGGGATGTTCAGGGTGTGTTGGCTATCTTGCGTTGTGTCGGGGTCTTAAAACCACTCTTGGGTGCATTTGTTGCACTCATAGCCATGTTGCATAAGAGAAGGGATTGTGAACGTTTGCATAATCAACCAAGTTTGTAACTTCTAATATATTGAGTGACTTATTGGAGTTTGTTATGTCATGTACACCCTATGTAAAGTCTTTCATGTGTTGATTAAGCATTTTTGAGTCCATTGTGCACATTTGAGGTGTGTAATCTTTTCAAGGTCATGCCAAAGTTGAAGAGAGTTTAGTATGTTGAAATATCAACCCATTTTTGTGAAATATGTCTTTGTTTATGTTGAAGTGAACCCATGCTCTGCATCAATTGGTATCAAAGCTAGAAGACTCTAGAAAATAAAGGTTGTGTGCTTGTGTGTGTTGTCTTTTTGTAGGTTAAAGAAAGAACTGGATGCCAAGAGACTAGGTAGTGAAGAAAAGAGGAAACGTAGGTGAGTTGTCACAAAGACAAGAAGAAGCAAGGTAAAAGAGACTTTCTTGAATAAAGAAAATAATGGATGTGTTGAGGAGATACTTGCACGTTGAGGATTCACAAAAGAGGAAACAAGAAAGGAAAAAAGTGAAAAAAGAAAAGACAAAACAAATGGAAATTTACCAAGAGATAAAAGAGCTAAGGTATGCTATGGAACAAATAAAAGAGATGAGAAAAATGATGGAAGAGAGATAGAAGGATGAGTTGCAACAATTAGCAAACCAAGAGTCAAGTCGGCATCTACAAGTTAAGCATAAAATCTCATGGCCTATTAAAAATATTATTCAGAGAAGAAGACAAGTGGGAGCATTAAAACTAGATGTGAAGACAATAAAACCTTTGTTGATGAATGAAGATGGTGAACAAACCAAGAAAGCTGAGGTGATGATGGTAGAAGAAGAAGAATGCATGGAGGTTGCAACCATTCCAAAATTTGAAGGTACCAAGACAACAAATTTGAAGAATATTTTGATTTTGGAGGGAAATGATATTGAGTTGGTGTCAAGAGTTGATTTTTTGAATGTCAAGGATGAATTGATTTTGGAGGATCAAGGTTGGCTTCAAACGTATGTTGAAATGGTGTTTTCTTCATTATTTTCCAAAGTGGATAATGGTTTTCTAGTTTTTGTCACATCAAAGGTTAGTGAACCTGATATAGCAGTAGTCATAGGGGGAAAATATCAGATAAAAAAGATGGAAAACAAAGGTGAAAAGCTTAAGGATGATTTTCTAAGGAGTGTGGATAAGTTTAAGCGTGCATTCGATGGGAAGGAGGATGGGATACACTAGTTTCTTATTGTGATTGCAGCCTTAAGGAAGGGTAAACCTAGATTCAAGATGAAGCTGAATATTCATGCAGGTTTAATGATGTTTTCAAGTGAGGAAGGAGCCAAGGATCATCCATCAGACAAATCTCTGTTGTTGGAGCAAAACTTGGATGCCAAACCATTCAAAAGGGCAAGAGATAGTGCATGTTTTCAGTACCTAGTTCATTGGAAGGGTACACCAGATGAAGGAAACATTTGGAGAGCAGAGAAGGATGTGATCAAACATAATCTTGTTGCAGATCCTCACTCAAGAGGACTTTAGTTCTATTTCCATGGGGAGTATGGTGCAAGAGTATCTAGTGATTACATGCTTCCATGGGTAAATCTTGCTAAATTTGGTTTAGTTTTGGTGTTTGATGTTGTAATAAGGTCATTTAGATCATTTTGAACTTGTATGAGTCTATTTTGGGTCTTAGAATGTCGTTTTGGAATCATTTGTCAAACATTGTAAAAATTATCAAATTGTCACAAAGTTGTCAAGTGCAATTTAGAAATTTTGTCATAGGGTGGAAGATGAATGATTAGTAGTTGAAAAGGTTGTTTGTAAATGTTGGGAGAAGTTTGAAAATGCATAAAAATTCTGAATCCATCATTGTAAAGGTTGTTGAGATGTTTTGAGGAAGTTTGGAGCAATAAACAATTCATTTTCTGCATTTTTATTGTGTTTCTTGCTATTCCTCTCAATGTAACATGCTTGTACAAACATATAAAGGTTTGAAATAAATTGGAGATGTTAGGGTATTAAATCTAGTTTCATTGGTTTTCATTGGTTTTTGAGCATTTTAAAGCAAATTTACCAAAAACAGTTTGAAACCCTTGTTTTGGGGGCTTGAAAGGAGAAAAATTTGAGTTTCTCATTATTACATCGTTGATAAATCTTCTAAGTTGGAAAAAGGGATTGTATACGTGTGTTTGAAATTTTCCCAAGGTTGTAGGAGATTTGGTAAAGGTTTGCACGTGATACGATGATTTCCTAAACTTATTTTACCATGTTTCAATGCATTTAAAGCCAATAGGAGTGAGGGTTTGATGAAATACTCTTCGTGAAGAGTGGGAAATTTTTTAATAAGCATGTACAGATCTTATGTGATGTGTCCATTCCCTTGTAATAGGTGTTTGTGATCAGGAATGTATAGAACCAAAAAACCCCATTACATACAAGCCTAATTAGGCCTTAAGAACAACTGAGCAATCTATTTTTGGAAGAAACTTTACAAAAAAACCCTACCTAAATTTTTGATATGTTTTAAAGAAGCCAAATGGGTACTCAAATATGTTTTTATAGTTTAGATAGGTCTTATTCAAAAGTTACAAAGGACTATTTATTTCTTGAAAACTAGTATGAAGGTTTGCCTCTTGTGTGGAACCACCATTGTTTGGAAACATTAGGTTTGGAAAACCATTTTGTTGGTTTAATCATGTCATATTTGGGATGTTCAAGGTTTCTTGGAGGTCGAGTACTAGGTTGGGTATTAAAACCACTCTTGGGTGCATTTGTAGCACTCATAGCCATGTTGCATAAGAGAAGGGATTGTGAACTTTTGTATGATCAACCAAGTTTGTAACTTCTGATCTCTTGAGTGACTTGTTGGAGTTTGTTATGTCATGTATACCCTATGTAAAGTATTCCATGTGTTGATTAAGCCTTTTTGAGTCCATTGTTCCCATTTGATGTGTGTAATCTTGTCAATGTCATGCCAAAGTTGAAGAGAATTTAGTATGTTGAAATATCAACCCATTTTTATGAAATATACCTCTATTTATGTTGAAGTGAACCCCTGCTCTGCATCAAAATTCCCTATGACCAGCCTAACATCCTAGCTACCCATGAACTAACTAAAGATCTAGAAGAAGGTGAACTACTTAGAGTTGTAAGAAGGGAGAAGCCTCTAGGACCAGTGTGTCAAATATACTTGTTGAATCTCAAACTTATAGCTAAACCAATGAAGAAGATGATGGTCAACCCCAAAGAAGAAGGGAAAACAAACAAAGGTGGATGTTGGTGTTTAAACCAAACCCAAAAAACCCAACGAGAGACAAACTAGAAATAGGGAATGACCAAGGAGATTGTTGTTGGAAAACAAAGGGTGTTGGAAGAATACTCAAAGAAGATATCAAAATGAAATTTCTTTCCTAGAATATAAGAGGGCTCAACAACCCTCATAAGCAGCTAGCCCAAAATATGTTTGGGAGCACAAGCTTGATATATTGTTAGTACAAGAGGTTAAAATGAAAAAAAAAAAACTTTGAACTCATTGGTAAGAATATTTGGCCTAAAGCTCACTTTTATTTTAGTTATGTTGATGGGGCCTCAGGAGGCTTTTTGTTTTGTGGAATCCAAACAGACTATGTGGTAGTGAACTATTTCAAACTAGGTATAATCTAGTAGTTCAATTCACCCATTCTAGCTCTACTTGAATCCTAATCAATATTTATGCCCCAAATGTAAGAATGCTAGGATCTTTGGATTGAAATTACTGATTGGATCATAAAAAATAAAGAGGCTTGTTGGTTGCTAGCAGGGGACTTTAACTATCCTTTATATCCATCTGAAATGTGTGGGGGTCTTATGGACTATTCTGATAGTACGACAGACTTGGCAGACCTATTAAGCTCTATAGAGCTTGTGGATATGGATTTACAATCTCAAAACTTTACTTGGACCAACAGGAGATTGGGTGATAACCTCATTCAAGTAGGACTTGATCAATTCCTTTTTTCCCTTAACTAGGTGGCTCTCTTCAACTCTAATTTGTAGGATCTTCCCCATACTGCTTTTGACCATAACCCCCTACTACTTATCTTGAATGAACACTCTATTGTTGGTCCTTTTCCCTTCCATTTTGAGATAATGTGGAGTTCTCACCTAGACTTAAGAAATAAAGTTGCTAGCTAGTGGAATGTCCCTATTCATGGTTCCCCCATGTTCAAAGTTTTTCAAAAACTCAAGATTATCAAAAATAAGGTAAAAGGATGGAATAAGTGGGTTTTTGGGGATGTATTCCACCAGAAAAGAGATCTTTCTATTAAAATTAAAGAGACCCAAACAAGAATGGAGAATTGGGATGTTTGTGAATAGACCTGTCAGGAGGAGAAGGGTTACTACACTGAATGGGATAAAAAATTTAAAAAAGAAATATTCTGGAAAAAAAAGTCCAAAATTCAATAGTTGAAACAAGGAGACCACAACTCTTCTTCCACATCTCTACTCTCAAACACAAAAAAAGGAACCAAATAAATATGTTAAAGGATGATTTGGGAGTGGAAGCCACTACTCCTACTCAAATCGGTCAATTAGCCTTTAGATATTTTTAGCATGCCTTTTCTAAGCCTACGAGAGCCCTTAACACTACTAATGATGACCATTTATTGGACTCCATTCCCCTCACTCTAACTAACTTGGATAATTCTACTATTCCCATGGTTGTCACTCTTGAGCAAGTCAGATTGACAATTTTCAACATGGGTGCTTTCAAGGCCCCTATGGCTTCCCTCTGGCTTTCTTTTAGGAGTATTGGGAAATTGTTGAAGAGGACTTATTACTTGTTGTCAAAGACTTATTCAGGTTGTGAAAACTTCTAAAACAATTTAGAAGACCCCCAAAAATGAAGACCTCTAGACCATGGTTGACTTTAGGCCCATTAGCTTATGTAACACAATTTACAAGATCTCCAAAATCTTGGTCAACCACTTGAAACCTTTTTTTGATAAAATGATGAGCCCATGCCAAAAAGGATTTTTCCTTGGTCACCACATATTGGATGCTACAATTTCCATGCATGAAATCCTTCACTCAATGGATAGATGTAATTATGCTGGTATGACTTTCAAACTTGATTTTTCCAAAGCTTATGAAAAAGTTCTATGGAGTTTTCTCCTTAAAGTTTTAGCTAGGTTTGGCTTCAATCCGATGGTGGTGAATCTCATTTTTGAATGCATATCTACTATCAAATAATTAGTGTTGGTCAATGGGGTTCCTCATGGCTTCTTCAATAATGGTAAAGGGATAAGACAGGGTGATCCCCTTTCCCCCTATCTCTTTATTATGGTTGTTGATGTCTTAGCTAAAAATTTTCAAGAATGCTAAGGGATGGGTCTATTAAACCTGTGTCAAACTCGTAACCTCCCTTGAACCTTCAACCATCCAAAAAATTGTGGATGATACCATCCTCTTTGGGAAAGCTTCTATGATGGAGGCTAGAAAATGGAAGAATTGTCTAAACAATTATGCCTCTAGCTCAAGCCAATGCATAAACTAAAATAAGAGTATGATCTACTTCTTCAACAACACACAAGCCCTTCAGGATAGAGTGAATGTTGTGTTGGGTTGCAAGAGTGTGTCCCTTCCTTCTATGTAACTTGAGCTCCCTCTCACAGTTAAGGAAATTTCACCTCGCTTTTGGAACTCTAACCTTAAAAGAATACAAAGAAAATTGGTTCGATGGAAAGTCTCTACCCTTATCCATACTGGTAAAATATAGCTCCTAGCTACTGCTCTTCAAGGGACCCCAGTTTATTCTCTTTCCATTTTCAAAATCCCTAGATATATTGCTAAGAAATTTGAAAAAAATTAAAGGAATTTTCTTTGGTTTGGTATAGAGGAAAAGAAGAAATTTTCTTTGCTAAGTTGGGATATTGTTTGTCTTCCTAAATTTGGTGGCAGTCTTAGCAAAAGAAAAATCCAACCAACTAAAAAATCCTTGCTTGTGAAGGTTGGTTGAGAGCTACTAAGGGACATGAAGGATTGGTGCACATTTTTGAATGCAAAGTATCTCAACAACATTACCCTAATCAATTTCCTCTCAAATGATAATTCCAGTGACTCTTTGATTTGGAACAATATCTATAGGATCAAAAAGTTGTTGCACTCTAGGTTGAGATGGAAACTTGGTAATGGAAGAAAAATTATATTCTAGGAGGACCCCTCGATGCTCGAAATACCCCTCATTCAATCTAACTTCAAGAATCCGGTGGCCCCTACCTCAATGCTTTTTGGAAAAAATGTGAGAGACTACTTGTGTAGGAAGCTTGGTTCCTTGAAGTGGAAGATGCTTGAGTGTTGTTTCCCTCATTCCCTGGAGTTAAGGCACTTGGCTAAGACTCTTTAGGACATTCTCTCTCTAACTAGGATACCCATTTCTACTCAGGAAGATTAATTCTATTGGACCAAGGAAAACAATGGTAATCTCTTTGTAAATTCTGCCTACAATTTGTTGCCTCTGCAAGGAACTTAGACTAGTATTTGGAAATGTGTGTGGAATAGGAAACTTACAACAAAAATATATATTTTTTGGTGGACGGCGAGTCATAACAAGATACTCACATAGGACAACCTAAGGAAAAGGGTATTTCAAATCCCTAACAAATGCATTCTATGTAAAAAAGATGAAGAGTTTGTCCCTCATCTATTACTCCACTGCTCATTTAGTGCTAAATGGGAATTTGATTTTCAAAGGTTAGGTATCCATTAGATCATCAATGGTGATCTTAAGAGATTTTTTGATAACCGGATCAGTCCCTTTCAACACCCTCTACCTAAAGAGATTTGGTGATAGGTCCCCCCCATTCTATGGTGGTGTCTATGAAAGGAAAAGAATAACTAGATTTTTAAAAATGTGGAAAAAAGCCCAAAGGAGGTCTTTAGTATTGGCTTAAGACTTATTACTAAGAATGTCTCCCTATATGTTTGGAAACCTCCCGAAAAACCTCCCTTGGTCTTGAATATCACTATAGACAATTCCTAGAATAGGACCTTTGACCTCAAATCCTTTGACAATTCAAAAGCTTTGGCTGGGCTTAGCACTGTTTGGAAACCCCCTGCTAATGGTTGGTACAAACTTAATTTTGATGGTGCAGAAAAAGGAAATCCTAGCCTAACTAGCATCGAGGGAATTATCAAAGATCAAAATGCCATGTTGGTGGCAGGGTTTTCTGGTGGCATCGAGATACTAACCTCTATGATAGTAGAGTCAAGGGTGCTTTTGAGTGGTGTCAAGTTTGTTGTTACTCTTGGCATAGAGAACCTACATATAGAGGGAGACTCCAAAGTTGTAATTGACTCTATCAATCATAATTACTATCAAGGGTGGAATATTAGGGAAATTTTGTTGGATATACAATTCTTACTCAACAAATTTGAAAGAAGTCCAAATTAACACACATATTTTGTGAGGGAAATAGAGTGGTCGACTATGGAAAATTTGGGTTCTTCCTGGGAGTCAACTAAATGTTGGAGAAATTTGGTGAGCCTCCCCTTGAATTTCCAAGGATTTATCCTTGCAGAGGAATCTTAACTATTTATGATGATGTCTACCATCTCCTTCATGGACTGGTACACTTGTCTTCTCACCCTTGCTCTCAATATGATGTGGAAAATGTTTGGTGTTATGGATAGGTACGTGTGGATGATTGGATTGTGGTGGATTTTTTTAATTTTTCCTAGTGGGTTTCCCCATAGGTTTAATGTGCAGTCTTGTCATCCGTACAAGGCTTCTCCTTATAATTTGAGCCTTGTCATTTGGAATGTGTGGGTGGCTAAAATATTGCTCAAATATTTGCTTAATTATGGGTCGATAAAGGTAATGATGGCCTTTCTCTATGCCTCGATGTACTTAATTAATGCTTGCAATGGCTCCACAACCCTAAGCCTCTTAGAAAGTCCTACTTGTACGTGGGAAAATCTTACTGCCTTAATTAGGAAATATTTGCATATGTTTTACGGTGGTTATCTCTTTGATAAGTTGTTTGTGTTCATTTCCCTTTTGTATTTTGAAACAATAATCATTTTTCTAACTCTTGTGACTGTTTTCTATCCAAGTGTGAAAATAGGAGGAGATCACGTGAGAATTGAACTAGGTTCTTGAGAAGAATTTCGTTCTGGTTTGGCATATTTGTGTTGAAGGAGGTATCACACCTTTAATGGAGTGCCTAAAAGGGCACGTCAATAAAATTTTTGCTCAGTTTATGAGCTCTTGGTGTGAAAAAAGGGTCATGATGTGGGGGATTTCATTTGAGATCAATGAAGAGGTTATCACAAAAGCTACGGGGCTGACTTGTTCGGAAAAAAATATTGACAAACACATGAAAGTGCAAGACATGGAGAGCTTGCAGACCTTCTTCAGGGAAAATGAATGGCCTACAAAGTTGCATGTGGGTTTTGATTGGAGAAAAGCTTCCTACACCATGGGATCAGATGTGTTTAGTTTTAATGAGGTATATCATATTAGAAGGTCAGTTTAAAGTTTTCAACTTTTACCATTTTCCTTTGGTGAATCATGTCTACCATAAAATGCTTATCAGTTTCCCCTTCTTCTTACTTTCATCCCTTGAAAGTTCAGTTAAAGAAACCATGGATCTTGTAGTGAATTTTTTTTGATAAACCAACCCCTCTATCCCTACATCAAGGGCTTATCATCCATATTTATCATTTCCACCTTGCCCTCTTCCCACCAAAACCCATTTTTGTTGTTAGAATCGAGGAACTAGAGCCCTCTAATCAGTCCTCTTCTAAACTCTCTCTAGTTGTCTCTATTGGCCATAAAAGAAAGAACCCTCCCACAACCAACAAACATTCTTAGGAATCCAAACCTAAGCCCCCTACCAAAAAGAAGAAGACCGGTGTGGGTCTATCCCAATCCAAAGTCGACATTGGTCTCTATGAGCTAAAGAATACACCCACAAAGAAAGAAGGAAAAATTCCCATCAAAGCCAAGCTTGAACCAAAGAAAGGAAAAAAGGACATCACCTTTCATCTTGAGGAACCTCCCATGCATAGTGATGAAGAAGACTCTACCACCAAAGACTCTCAAGAAAATATGGTGGTGACTATTAGTGCTAAGATAGGAGTGGAATAGACAATTGTTTGAAGGTCCAATAGGTCAGCGAAACATAAGAAAGAGGTCCTAGTGGATGATATCTCCAACAACTCAGAGTAGGAAAAATTCTAAGAGGACAACAAACATGACATGGTTGAAGAGACTAAAGAGTATGTGGAAGGACCTAGTCTCTTCCTTGAGATGGATCATATGATTTAGGAGGAATCCACACTAGATTCCTCCAATCATAAGGCTCAAGTGGAAGAGACCAATAGGTTTGATAATGAGAAGGATGAATACCCCAACAACTTGGTTGCTTGTATCACCAATCTAGAAAGGAAGTTTATGAGGTTGACTCGGTTCACAATCAAATTCATCCATCACTCTGATGTCACTTTGTCAGTAGTGCTAAAAGACTAGGTTAACATGAAGACTATTGAGGCTAAACCCAACAATAGTTGGGTTGGTCATGATGTGTTGAAACTCCTCATAGAGGAGTGGGAGGGTATTGCTAGGTGATGGGGGGGTTTTATCTATTTTTGGTGGGTTATTTATTTGTTGTCTCTATGTTTAGACTTTAAGTTGTATCGGGTTTTTTGTCTTTTGATTTGAACTTTGGCCCTTTGGGCTCTTCGTGTTAAGGGTACTACACCCTATAAATGCAATTTATATTATCAAAAACATTGAATGAAGCCAAAGAGAAAATTAAATTTATGATTAGGACTTTCATGCCATTGTTTAGGCCTTGCAAAAGTGAAGGCATTATACATGCCAAGGGAGTTTATTTTATATAATGATCATCAAGTGTTGAGGTTTATTAACAATAAAGTATTGATAAACTAGATACATATGAAGTGGGTGAAGTAATTATAGGGATTTTCATTTTTTTCTCAAATGTAACAAATAAGGTGGCAGATGCCTTGAGTAGGAGTAAGTTATTGTTGACTACCATGATGGTAGATTTGGTTGGAATGGAGATGATGAAGGATTTGTATACATAAATCCAAATTTTATGGATACATGGAAGCGTTGTGTGGAACTTTAGGCTAGATATAAGGGTAGTTTTGAGGTTTACTTTATGTAGGAAGGGTATTTCTTTATGAATAAGTAGTTATGTATAGCATAGAGTTCCATGAAAGATAATCTTTTTAGGGAACTACACAATGGGGGATTTTAGGGCATTTGAGTGTGAAAAGATATTGGACTCCATGATGCTAAAAATTTGTTGAGAGATATAATATACTATATTTTGAAAGGTGTTTCCTAGAATAAAGGTTTATATAATCAATGTTGGATATTTTAAAGAAACCTTAAGAAGAACATTTTATTTATTTTATCCATGGATTGCTAGGGTCTAAGGGTAGTGATTCAATCATTTTATTTTTAGATAGGTTTTTAAAGATGGTACATTTCATTCATTTCTAAAACATGAATAATGATTCCAATATTGAAAATATATTCTTCAAAGAAGTTATGAGGATACATGTATTGTTGCAAAGTATCAGTTCATATAGGGATATTAAATTCTTATATCAGTTTTGGTGCATTTTTTGGAAGAGCCTTGGAACACAACTAAAGTATGGTTTTGCATACCATCTATAGAAATATGGTTAGAAAGAGGTTGTTAATAGGAGTCTAATAAATATCCTAATTTTTGTGGAAGATAGACCAATGCAGTGTAATATTTTATTGGTGGTTAATCGCATAATAGTGTATCCCACTTCTAAGACATCCTATTTTTTGTCCAAAATCACAATTTATTTTTAAAAATTAACCATTTAAGTATGAATGAGTTCCATCTATGTGGATTTGATTGAAGGAGACTACATAAAACCCACTTGTATAAAACCCTCCAATGCTCAAATCAAACTAGCAATAATGTCTCATCAATCTTCATGTTGTTAGCTCTCCTTCCTCAAAAGGAATTAGCAAAATACTTTTATTTGGGTCAAAAAGTGGTGTCCATACACGTGCATGGTATGGTAAAAAAATGACTTTTAAAAAGTGGTTTTTATACATCCCTATCCAAATTTAATTTCCATCATCTGGGTATTTGAATAAATTACATATTTAGAAACTAGATTCAAAATTCAAAATTTCATAGTACTATTTTTTTTTTGATTCATTGCATGTAAGTGCCTCAAATTTTTAGTCCAAGCCTGACAAATTCTAAAAAACAACAAGAACCAAGGAAAACTTTAGTGGCGAATCTTTGCCAATTGGCTAATAATTAAAATCAAGACCTCTTGAAATGGCGAATAGTAGAAGCTAAAAATGATGTTGAATTGCCAAGTTTTTACAAAAAAATAATTTCATCTTGATTAATTCGCCTATGTAAATGATGCGTCATTGGAACCGATTTTCCAGTAGTTTATACTATAATTACAAATATTAATTAAATTTGCAAGTAATATTATATTACTACCATTAATTTTGGGGAAATATCACCACAATAATAAATTACCATTTAATTTTAGGGATATTTTAGCCTTGAATAGAGTTTTAATTTATTGCCATCAAATAATTGATCATCGTTTTAATCAGATGGTTGCAAGTTGATTTCGCGTCCTAATACGCATGTGCCTTTTAAAAGGCTTGTTGAGGCCCGAAATTTGTTTTGGTCCACACGATTAAACCTAATCATGTGGACCAAAACAAATTTTGGGCCTCAACAAGCCTTTTAAAAGGCATGTGCATATTAGGGCGCGAAATCAGACCAAAACAAATTCCAGGCCTCAACAAGCCTTTTAAAAGGCATGTACACATTAGGGCACATAATCAACCTGTAGCCATTTGATTAAAAAGCTAATCAATGGTAAAAATTTCACTTTTCATTTAGCCTTAATTTTAAAGTGATATTTTTAAAAAATACTTAATCTGTGTGTGCTCCATGCATTTTTTATAGTGAATTTATGCTTGGTGGTGAGGGGTTCTGCCCCTTGACCCTGCCTGTATTGCGACAGGAGCACGTTGGGGCCATTGTCCCTGGACCCCATGAGGGGGTGTTGCCCCCTTGACCCCCACAAGGGGGCTCTGCCCCTTTGACCCTCACAAGGGGCGCTGCCCCTTGACCCCGCCGGTGGCTGCCGCCCCCAAGCCCCTACTTCAATATTACAAAAAATAAAAAATATATGGGGGAACTATACCAACCAACTATGCAAATTTTTAAAGGGGAGATTCACCATTGTAATTAATATTTTTAGTGATTATTTGCTAGGATTCGCCACTGTGATTATTATTTTTACCAATTATTCATTAAGATTCACCAAGATTTTACAATTTTTTTTAATAATGTGCATAGATTCGCCAAGAAAATTAATATTTCTTTTCAAATAAAAGGAAAGATTCGCCAAGATTTTACACCTTCGCTGAGGGGGGGGTTTCTTAAAGTTATCCCTAACAAGAACACTTCCATTTTTTGAACTTTTTGTGGACCCAACTTCTTGCATCAACCCTTCACCTTTTGGGAGCTCAAATCCATCATTTGGAAATACCATTTTATAGATATGTATCCCTTAGTGTTAGATTTCCAAATGTTATAATATATATTATTTTTTCTTGTATATTATATATTTTATAATTTTATAATGAATGTAGGTCCATTAGGAAAAAGCAATGACCTCTATTCATGACACTAGGAAAAATAATAAACATTGTTAGAAAAATATTTATTAACTACATTGCATTCCATATTTATGTCCTTTTATGTCCTTATTTCAATGAAAAAGGAAAAACTTATTATATATATATAATGGAATAATGACACTCAATAAAAATAAAAAATGATAGAAATAATTCTTTTTTATTTTTATTAAATTACAATTTGAATCTACATAGAAATTTCACTAAGTAGATCATTAGTTTATATTATCCTTAAATTATTGATCATTTGTTCTCTATAATTGAAATGGATTAAAAATACTAAAAAGTATTTATTTTGGGCATCCCACTTAGACCAAAAACTAGGACACACTATTGTGGGATCGCCCTACTAGTGTAAGTTGAATTTGTATTCAACAACTTAGTGAGTCAATCTATAGGAAAGGATCATTTCAAATTTTATATGGAACATCTCCCAAAGATGTCATAGAATTGCTAAAGATTCCTGAAGGAGAGCGCATCAACATGGTTGTAGATGAGTTGGTACAACACACATAGGAGGTGTATGCACAAGTGAAGAAGCAATTAGAGAGTACTACTAAGTATAAATAAAATGTAGATAAGAATAGGAGAGAAAATACGTAGTCAAAATGTGAGTTGGAAATGACACATTTGATGAAGGAAATATTTCCTAGAGGAACCTATAATAAGTTGAGGCTAAAGAAGATTGGCCCTTTTGAATTGGCGTGTAGAAATTATGAGAATTCTTATGAGATCAAACTACCAAATTTTTTGGACATATTAGTGTAATGTATATGATCTATGTATTTACCATGGAGTTGAAGAGATAGAGAAGAATATGGCCTCATTGCAAGAACTAGATAGGAAGCAACACATTCTTGATAGGCATACAGATGAAATTGAATAGATCTTAGGTGCATGGCTAAGTTGAATAACCAAGAAGTAGTAATATAAGGAATATATAGTATAATAGAAGGGAAGAGGGCCTTAAGATAATATATAGACCTTTTAAGGATAAGTGAGTTGGGTGGCCATCACAACCTCCCTTGCTTCCTTAATTTTAAATACCATGCACAAAACTTTGGTGCATATTTTTCAACTTGGACCACCTAAAGTACATGCATATTTTAGATTTTAAATAGATATAATATAATAAAATATAGACCTCTTAATGTAGTTTATGTTTAGTTTTTTAATTTTCTTAAAATTAGTTGGATGTAGATTTTATAAAATGAAGATTAATTTTAATTACTAAAAATAATTTTAAAAGTGAGGTCAATGGGATGTTAAAAATATATAGTAATTCATTTTTCTTTGATTTTTCCACTTAGATAATTTGAAAATCTAGTGGATGGAGAAAAAAATCAATGAATTATATTTTTTAACCAAATTTAAAGTTAAATTTGCTCAAAATGTCATAGTTTTGATGGAATCAGTTTTTCTTAATTTTCTTAGAATTAAAAATATTCTATTTGAGAGGACTCTCTCCTCCATTGTGCTATATTTTTTTAAATGTTTAGATTTTTTAATATATTTTCTAATTTTTATCGATCTCATGTTTGATTATAATAACCTAGTTGCAATATTTTTTTTACATATAATAAAACTAATCAAAATATTAAAAAAAATAGACTCTAAGCTCTATAAATGGTAATTTTAGATTTTCATGAAAATACCCTGGAATAGAAAAATATGAAGTTGGAGTTTTTTTTTTGTTGAATTTACCTCAAAAGAGGACTTAGGTTGCCACATTGGTTACAACATAGACAATTTCAAATGAAACTCTTCCATCTAAAAAGGTTTTAGTTGAAATCTTGTCATATTAACTAAATCTGTTTGAATTTCAATATGAAAATATGTCAACTTAATAGTTTTTAGTGAAAGAGTTTTGATCAAAACTCTTTGTATCACATAGATTTCAACTAATTTCATTTCAAATGAAATGATTTTATTCAAAACTATTTTATTAAAAAATGTGAGACAAATCTAAAATTTTACCCAAAAAATTAATAACTACCATCAATTCTAAATATCTTATTATTTTCTCTTTAAATCATATTTTTTATAATATTTAATTACCCTGCTGCCGCTTCCCACTCTTACCGTGAGATTTCAACCTTAAACAGCCCAACTGCTACCCTTGCAACTTCACCGCTGCACTGCAAGATCAACCCCAAATAAATCAATATTATATTAATCTTTTATATGTTAATTAATAATTCATTTTAAAATTACATAATTCACAATTAAAATGTTATTCTCGAGGGAATAGTTTCTCGTGGAAATGAATTAGTTCATAAGCCATTTCATCTTTGTAAAAGGCATCCTTACACTTTATAATATTTCATTCATTATTTATAATTTTTAAAATTATTGTCCTTAAATTCCAAAATTTATAACTTGTAATATGTTTAGCCGTTTGGGAGGAGAATTTATAATTTGTAGAGTGGTAGTGGACGTAAGATAAGAGAGTACAATGCTAATGAAATAGTATTTTTGTGGAGTGAAGCTCAAACAATAGTTTTTATAATTTTAATTTTAGTTATATATAAAATATGACATCATATTATAAGGAAAAGGAGGAATTTCCCTTCAACATCATATTAGGAACTAAAGGTTTGGATTATCTATCACATTAGGCATAACATCTCATATGACAAACATTCCAATCAATTAAGGAAATAAATATATTGTTACTTTAAAATATTTGTTAAAAAAATTATAAAATCATGCAAATAAACATATTATGGAAGAAATCCTATGGCCCATGTCAAAAAGAAAAGGTTGTTGAATAATAAAGAAAATCATGCACCTTTCCAATTAAATCACAATAAGCACTTAGGAATAAAGGAATATTTCTTACAATTAAAATATTAAAAAAATCATAATTATTAATGTTTTAATATTATTTTCATTCAAAATAATAAATTATTAATAATATATATAAAAAGTGTATTTGGTTAGGGGTCTAGTTCAATTGGCTAAAGCATCTTGTTTAGGCAAGAGGTCACGAGGTCTAGTCTCCTCGTCCCCATGGTATTAGAGGGCGTATTACGCCAGCCTCACCAATCACATGAAAATAATTTACCAAATGCATTGTAGTTTAAGGGGGGGGTTATTTGATTCTTGCAGTCTAAAAAACAAAAAAAGTGTATTTGATTTATTAATAAATATTTTTGTATTTGATTGATTAATAAATTGTAGAAATAATTTATGAATATGTATCAACTTATCAATACATAGAAATAATGTTTATCAATAGACAAATGAACTTGTACTAAAATTTCTCAATAATATGATTTATTTTTTTATTGTGAGTTTTTATATGGTAGTTTGACACTGTATTTTGTTTATGTATATTAAAAATAAAATGTTAAAGATATTTTTAATTAATATTTCTCTTTGAAATTTAAAACGTATTTAAGTTGCAAAAGATAATTTTAACCTTTCATTGAAATTTATATTTAAATTTACAAGACAAATTCATAATTGTAAATTAAGATTAGAGTTCATTATATATTTTCATTGACATTTCTTTAAAATTTTGAATTTTTCATTACAAGATGGGAATCTGATAATAAGGACATTTTTAATGGCTAGGGCAAGCCTCATGACCATGATACCTCAACCTCGTGTTAAATTGATAGCTCTTACTGCTTACATATTTAATTGTTTATTCTTATATATCTCATTTTTTTTGATATTTTCTCATAAAACTTTACCCCACATAAACTTTAAAAAATAATACTATTCCACCCATTTTTAAAAATATAATATAATATACTTCTTCCTTAATCTAATACATAAAACCTTATTCATCATAACTTTGAATTCCACCATTAAAATCTAAGAGAATGCATCTCAGACCTATAAACTTATTCCCTCTGCCTCATGAAAGATGAATCTAAACTACAATTGTCTCCTCAAAACAATACATTTCTTGTTAAACAAGCATAAGTGTGGCATAAAAGACAAAACTCAATGTCTTCTAGTAGCCATAGACTGACTCATAAGATTGTCCAAAACATCCACAATTATTATTATGAATGGAGGTAGTGCCTAGATTCCAAATCAGTCTAAAAGATTACAAAATTGACCACATACATTAGGCACTATTTCCTCATGCATAAGAGTCCAAAAAAATCATTGACCAAGTATTAGAAAAATGGTATGTCAAACGTAGACAAGACAAGACTAAACTATTAAGTAACAATACAAGTAGTAGGTTAGAGGATTATAATAGCATTGGTTTTGAAAAATGTTCCCCCTTCTATCTAACTTAAATTTTTATATAGTTTGAGGTAACATACGACGTGGTGTGTGTATCGAGACAATGCATTGAGTCAACCTGCCCAATAATTCAAATAATATCCCTAGTAAAGTAGATTCCATGCCCCACAACTTAAAGCCATTACATCCATGGGAAAGAACAGGATATTACATTTTCCCACAAGAAATAATCAAATGTGCTCATTTTAAATCAAGGTTTTGTTGATGACATGGAACATTACTATTGCAATGTCAATTATGTCTTGTCTCCTTTGCTTTCTCTATGAGAGGAAATGTGCTCATGTCTTTATGTTTGAGTAGTTTTGTGGATATTGTTGGATCCCAAGCCTTAGTCCGTATGAGCATATCCCCATGCAGGATTTGCTTACCAATTTATTTGGTCTTTTTCTTTGCCATGTGGCTTTTATTCATATAGTATCTCTTACTGTTTTTCTACTTTTGGGCATGCATAGCATTGTTTTTTCTAGATTGGAATATGAGATTATTGTATGGAGTATACTAATGGGAGAGGATTAATTATCAGAACGGGTAGTAGAGTTGGCTTGGGCAGCGAGTTTGCTACCCATTGGCCTCGGGTTTGATTCCACTCCTGGGTTTAAGAGGTGGGGCTTCTTGCGAGTGGGGGATCTCACCTACAGGGGACTAGTCTCACCCTAGCTCGCCTCAGGTACCCAAGGTAAGGGTTGCTTGGCCGTTGGGTTGGGTCACGGAGACACCCTTGTAGTATCAATTTTTTTTATCAATAGTTGTTATAACAATGATTTTTTTTTTTAATTTTGATATGTTCCTTCTAAAGTTTAAGTCATTAAATTTATACTTAAAAAATAGACAAAAATATCAATTTTTATAAGTTACATCAAAAGAATAATAAAAAAAATAGTGACATATAAGGATATCAATAATATATGTCTTGATGTGCATGTTTCAATCATCATCTATGGAGTCTTTTTAGACTCCTAAGACAATTGATGTGAAGTCTGTATTATTGATGTTTAGAACCTCAAAAAATATATTCAAGTTCTTTAACTCACATATTTATTTATTTTTATTGAAAATGCATATATTACTATCTTTGAGTTCTTAACTCACATATGAAGATATGCTAAATTTTTCATAAAATATTGACTTAACATTTAGGAGCTCAAGACATGTGAAGTTAGGATTCACATCTAGTTCCTCTCTCCCAATTTCTATCATGGTACAAATACTATGGTAATCAATATAAACAAGGAATTCGACTTAATTGATCAATCACATTGTTTAAATTTTCTTTTTCCAAAAAATAAAAAATAACTTCAAGTTTCTATGATTATATGAATAGCTACCATATATATTTAAGTGAAATATGACTAATTTATGTCCATTGATGTGATAGTTTGATTTCTTATTATGGGACTATTTTATATAGAATTTTAACTCATTATTATAAAACAACCAATGATATATTTTTTTTTCTAGAATTTCAATGCCTACTTTGATTTTTCTCCAACTTGATTTATTATTCACATTTAATAAAAAGTAAATTTATGTATGTATTACTATGTGTCCATAAATATTTATATTCTATAATTTTGTTTGTCCCTTGAATACACTAACTAACTGGATGTATATTTCACTCAATAAATATCTATTTACATCACATTTATAGTGGCCTACTCATGTGAAAACTTATTTTAATTCTATTTATCTTTATCTACATTTAAATTTATCATTAATCCTAAAAACCTTTTGCCTAGCTTAATCTCTATTTAATTATCTCAAAATTTAAATAATTATTGTATGAAATAGACTATTGTATGAGATAGACAACATGCACTCTTAGCAACTCTCTAAAATAAATTTGTACCTTACATTGAGTAGTTAATTGAACCTTTTTTCCAAACAACTAATTATTTTGCATCCCTTATCCTCACCATTTAAGTAAATAAATTATAAAGTTTAGTAAAAGAACGAATATACACCTTGCATGTTTAGAAATTTGCTCCACTTTAATGAGTGCCCATTTCATAGAGCATGGGTTATATGTGTACCATCCCATAGAATATGTTTGATAGGAAGTTTGTCAATTTAAGAAATTGTATAAATTACAATCTATCTTCCTTTTTAACCATTTTTTAACATTTAGAACCAAAAAAAAAAATCATGTCATAAAATTATTGAAAGAACTTTAATTATTATATTACACTAATATTACATCTATATATTCATTATACAATTAAATATTATCTATATATTTATCAAATTATAAATAATAATAACTAAAACCTAACCATTTATAATATCATTTACTATATATAATAATTCAATATATATGATTTTTATAATGTGAAGCAGGAGCATCCATGGGGTTGGGCAATTTTGCATCACCAAAAACATATTTATTTTAATTTTTTGTGTTTTGTTTTGATTTTTGCTTGCATCCACTTTTTTATTAAAATCCTCAACTCCTCAGATAAATTTTGAATCACTTGTATTCATGTAGATGAAGGTGGGAGCTTCAATTACCAAAGTTTTCAGAAGAAATGAAATTTGTTTGCACATTCAAAATAATTTCTGAAATGTGGTTTGTCAACAGTTTTCAGTGCACTTATATGCATGATTGATGATTTATATTTTGAAACTTTATGGGTTTGTTTATTTTCCCATGTGAATCATTTTTCAGTTGGGTAGATGAGATATTGATGTGGTGGCTGTGAAGATCAACACCTTGATTTGGGGTCTTGCTCTTCGAATTGCATCATAATGGTTACATCTTATGATAATTGTCAAGCTCATATAGATTTTGCATCTTATCTATACTTGCATGATCCTTATATCTAGCATCTACAGTTATCTTTATTTTTTAATATTCCTTCAATGTGAACAACATGGTCCATCATTATACATGACTTCATGATTATATATTGTGTATGGTCTTACGTGATTATCATGTGTTGATATATTTTATTGTGATTGCATGATTTATCATGATTATATCTTTTTACTTCTCTCTCATAATTCCTTGCATCCAACCATTTGTTCGGAGAATATATTTCACTAATATTCTAGTGCAGGAGCACCTAGGAAATCTTAGGCATTTAGGAAGTCTAAGATGCTTTTCTTTTGTTTTGTTGTTTATCAAGAAGGTCATGTTGACCATTGAGTTGAGGATATAGTTAATGGATGTAGTTGTTCTCTAGGATAGAAGTTGAGGAAGGGAGAATGAGTTACAAGCTCATTTTTACTTAGTTTTCTAATTTTTGGCAAAAGTTGAAAAACACAGTGCATTTTACAACTTTGCCATCTTTCTCACTTACATGACTGACCAAAGGAGCTTAACTATTTTTGTAACCTATTTAAGGTATGCCTCGACTTAAGAGTTGGTTGGTTGCAATGGTATTGTAGTGAAGCTTTGTGAAGTTGAAGGAAAACAGTGGTTTTAGAGTGGATTTATGATTTTGTTCCAAAATAGAGCTTTAATGGTTTGAATATGTTATTGTTCCTTGCATAGGATGCAGGGTACTGATAGATTAAGCCCTGTGTGGTAGCCATTTAGCTTTCTAGTTCTGTTTCAAGCATTTTAGTAGATAACTTTGTTTCTTTGCATTTGTTGTTTTGTTAAGTTTTTCAATAGGAAATGGAGGTTTAGGACACATTCCCACTGTACATAATGTACAACCTCTTGGGAATTGTGCCTAGGCTCCATGTCTGTAAATAGGTTAGGGTTAGGAGTCTATAGGAGTCAAGGGATTATGGAGAAAGTATTTTCCTAGGCGAGCTTGATAGTGCCCGGCTAGGAAAGACAGCTAGTGCTAAGCACTTAGTTTGTAGGGGTGACTTTCCCCTGTCAAGGCACAGTGTGGAGAGGTAGATAAAAGCCTTGCAAAGACTTGGCATGAAGGAGGAGGCTTCATTAGACCTTTTGGAGGTTGAAACAAGCTGACAGGTTGTTGTGCAGTCAGGAAATGGCTTAAAAAGCCCTAAAATTGCTAAAATGTGGGTTACGCCTGTGTACGGACAGTGAAGGTCCAAGATCCCAAAAATCTGTGAGAGGTGGGCATATGGACCAGGAAACCCTAGGAATGATCTTACATTCTTTGGGAAACTTTCAAGGTATGACCTGTTTTCTCGGAGTTAGAGACCTAATTGGGGCTCTAGGCTTGTAGCCCTTTTCAACCCTAAATGAGGGTTTGATGAAAGCGATGTGTTTAGTGGAGTATGGTGAACCTACAAGAACCATAGGAGGATGGTGTGAAGCTATTGGAGACACCTCTACACCCCTGCAAAGAGCTTATCGAGTGATGAGCTTAGATTAGCCTTTAAGGTAGATTAAGGGCTAAGGGAGAGTTGGAGGCAGTGCACCAAGTTTGACTTGGTTGTTTGAATGGTGATGGTAGTGGGGGTTGGCCAGGAGAACTAGGGGTACCTAAACATGCAAAGGGGCCTATAGGTTAAGGTGGTGGAGTAAGACACCAAGAAGGTCTTGCAAGCAAGACCTAGAGCAGGAATCTGAGATTGATTCCTCGAACCCCTCTCCCTATCATATTCCTTTATGAGTTTTGTTTTGTAGTGAAAAAACTCATTATCACTACCATATTTAAGGGAATTGTAGTAATATTATTTTCTTAATCTAGCTTCTTCACATTTATTTTCTTGGTTTGGGTCCTTTTATATTTCCACATAATCAAATCTTTACCACTTTCTATATAATACAAAATATCTTATTCTTTTTTTATTACTTTTACTTTATTCAAGGATAGTTCCCTTTTAAGCAAGTTATACTTAAATTTTATTTAAATGTATGAAAAAAAATATTAATTATATACTTTCTCCCTATTTTTTAGGTTATCAATGGAGCATTCTTTAGAAGAAAAAATTAAGAATAATCTACATAATTTATGTAGTCCTAAATTTGTTACAAGAATATTTCAATGATGTCATCCCTCATGGCTAGGTTGGAATGTGCTAGGTCTAATTTCATTGAATATTAGATAGATGTAGGTTCCAAAAGAGGAGGAAGTAGGGCTTAATAATTTTCATGTTTAATATTAGGTGCAAGCCCAAGTCCTATTTAAGGTCAAGAACAAAGGTGTTCTCACTAGCTATGTAAATAATGGTGTAAGGAACATAGTGTATAAGTTTAATTGTCTAGTGTGGAATCTTGAAGCATTCATGTTAATGATTTAAATAAACTTCATCACTAACTTAAAATGTGTGAGGTGCATAGTGAGTATCATACTTCTCCTTGTATTTCTATTGTTATAGTGCAAGTATATGTTTAATCTTTTGGTTTAAACTATGAGTATCTTGTAGAAAATTTTGTGCTTCACCTATTTCCTATTATTATGCATGAAATCCATCAATTGGGAGATGGTGTAATATAGGATATGTCAAGGGGTGCCACTGGTTGGAACCAAAGACGTGCTTGGAAAGGAATATTCCTTGTAGAACTTATTGAATGTAGAGAATGTTGTTATCCAAATACATGGATAAGAACTATTATAGATGGGTAGGAGATGCACAAGAGTGTGGTTAATAACATATAACTATTAGTCATAACCGATGAAAATATTTAGACCAATCTAATTGTGTATCTATCATGTTTCACAGAGTCTTTCATAATTGACTAATAAACCATAGGTTGTGGTAAAAAATAATAGATAATGGAAGCAAAAATAGACACAAACATACATGAAAAAGAGATACACAATGCTAGTTGTAGTGAGAGTATTTTGTATGTGATCATGATAGTAATTTTAAAGAAATAGTTGACCATAATGAATACTAAACCATCCTTGTGATTCATCATGGGAAGCCCACTAAGGAGATCCATGCTATGAGATTACTTAGGACATATCACAACTAACAAAGTAGTGTAAAGATCAAGCTTCTTATTTGTAGGTTTGGAAATGCTATAAGAAATATAAGAATTGATGTGGTGCTTAATGTGTGTGTGCATGTGACACAAATAGAAGTGTTGTTAAAGTGCATCTAGTTCCTTGGTCACATCAAAGTATCTAGCTATTTTGGCATAATGCACCTCCCAGCACTATTTTTTTTCTTCCAAATGGAAATAGCTGAAAATGGGGCCACTATTTGTTTGTGAGAAAGACAAGCTATGAAGGGGACTAAATCATCTATTTTTAATGGAATTTTAATTTAGTTTCGATTAAATCACCTAAGTACTATTTTATTAAAATTTTAAATTGAATTATTTTCTCATAGTAAATGATACAATATTGGAGCATAATCACTAGTTTTTTATAATATAATTACAAATATTAATCATAATTTCCATTAGTATTGCCTTCCCACCTAATAGATTATACTTCCTTTTTGGGTCATATTTGCTTTGAAATTGATATTTTGTAGGACTTGACACTCAAAAATTATATATATATAGGTTTTCAAGAACTAAACATGACTCTTTCTCTCCTTTATTATCATGGCCTATAAAACCTAGGGCATATAGGACCTCAAATTTGATTATGGTGAATACAGGTTCTATAGAGTTCTAGTACTAATATTATTTTTAAAGTTTGCATGGATAAGAAATTAATATCTTTTATGTAATCTATGGTACTTATTCACTTTGGAAATAGCTCTTTTGTATGGTAAAATCCACCCCATATGACTATAATCTTAATCTTTTTTCTCCTATTCTATGTAAATAGTAAGTAGTATCATCCAAAGTTGAAAAAATGTGATGGTTTTTATTTCATTTCCCACCAATGATTTCTAGTATAATTTAATGATTTTGATTTCATTATGCAAGTTTGTAATCACATGTTAGGAAAATTATTTACTTAATCCAAAATTTATTATGGGTCATGCAATTAGATATTGCTCAAACAATTAATATTTCATTCTATACGGTTACAAGTATTTGTCTTTTAAAATGTCTCCTCAACACATAATTTCTTTCAGGTCATGAAAATAAACATTGTTCAATTACCCAAAAGAAAGTTGAGGAGACATTTTAAAAGATAATATCTTATAACCCCATGGAATGGAATATCAACTACCTAATCATAAGGTAATATAAGGTGTCGATCCAATCAAGGATAATTTAGAGTCTTATTTTTATCATGTGAAAACTTGAAAACGTTCAATATGTGTGTGCTCTATTACTTTATAGATAGTATATTTATGCAAGAGTGAATAATAGTCATTGTTCCCAAACCTTGTGAGTAGTTTCTTCCCCCTCAAACCCCACAAGGGGAACTACCCCTTGACCCTGTTGATAGCTAGCACCCTAGGTGTTAGAGTCACCTTAAAGACTCACACAACTTACTATCTAGATGATTGAAGCACATCACAATAGAAAATATGTTATTCTAATAATCAAAGAATATAAACACAAAAATAAAAAGAATAAGAAATATTATATTCCATGTGTAAAATTATAATACAAGATATGATCATTCCCAAATTTGAGCAAGAAAGGAGTATTTATAAGAAATACTCAAAAGAATTCCTATCACATGAAAACTAGGTGAGTCACCATGAAGGAGACCAATTAAAGTAACACTTGATAAATATATAATATGCTTTCAATGAATATGACATGTGGGTGAAAGAAGTACTCCTCACCATATGACATGTGTTCAAGTCAACACATAAGCAATATTTTCTCATCCATAATAAGCATAAGATAATAAAATAGATATGCAATAATATTATGCAATATAACATCTCCCATAAGCATAGATTAGGTTTGTAGTGATAATGGTGATGATTATGGGTTTTGACAACTAATCCTGATGAGGCATCTATGTACAAATAAGTCTCTCACAAGTAGAGAAAATGAGGAAACCTTATGGGAAAAACTCCAAGCCCCAAAATAGAGAAAATGAGAAAGAAAAATAAACCTCCTCAAAAAATTTCCTTAAAAAATTAGGAACATGAAGAACTCCATAAAGAACAAGAAGTTGCAAACTCTACTAAAGAATAACCAATATGTTGTTGGAATTGAAGAATCTCCACTAAAATCAAGATGAGAATTAGGATGAAAGAGACCAAAAAATATATGAGTGGCCCTAGTGGCATTGATTGATCAATGCACAAATGGTCACTTATTACAATTTTTTTTTACATTGATGCAATAATTTGACAAAAAAAATGTAGGTGTTAATTATCTCAAGAACATTAAAACTAATTGATGAAGGCAGAAGGTGATTCTATTACTCCACTAAAACTAAGAAACCATTAGCATGACCATACAATACCCCCTATAATGCTAACAAGCAAGATTTATGGTAGATCCATTAAAATATAGTGTCATAAATGGAGCGCATGAAGAGGAAGTGAAAACATCCAAAAGGACAACATGATGTAATTGTAACTTAAATGAGCATGTGTAAATAACAAGGAACAAATACTAGAGGGTAGATATGTTTGTGATTGCAAATAACAAGACACCCACAAAAACCTCTCATTACACTTTATAAGTATTGAGAGTACAAGTGATGGCACAACATGTTGTGCAAGATCCCCCAAAACATAAAATGCAATTGTAGAACTTTATTTCAATGTGTGTACAAAAGTGCATACAAATGAAAATTTGAAATATCCAATTAAATAATTGATCCACATCATTTTTCATAGCTCTATCTTTGCATCAATCACAATAAAGACATCAATTATTTCATTAATAATATAAACCCTAGCTTTCATGTTTTCATGCACACAATCTACTACTCAAGAATTCATTGCACTTGAGTCTTAAACATTTATTGCATTTTAGTCTCACACATTCATCACAATTCCGTCACATAAATGTTAGCTACTTACACATTTATTATGTACACATTGTTTGGAGTGTGTTCCAAACTACCATAAAATCATTGAATTGATCAACAAGACTTGACTAGAATTGAAGAATCATTAAGGATTCACTATCGCCATAACAAGTTCCAACAATGGATCTCAATACAGTCACTAAGTCTTTAATTTGTAGATACAAATACATACAAACCCCTTTTTAGGTATTAAAGTTCTAAAGATTTGAAGCTTGAGATTATATATAAAGCTCAAGGTCACCCAAAAAGGTTGAGGACACCCTCAAGAGGATGAAGGTCGCCTTCAAAATAGAACTCTACACAATTACAATATTCACAAAACATATTTATCACAACTTTTTATTTCTAAACTCATTTTCAAATTCCAAATATCTATATTCTATTACAATAAAATCAATCTCTATCCTTTCAACTTTAAATACACATTTATTTTAATTTTAACTTTTAATATATAATTTATCAGCTTCAAATACACACCCAAATTAAATTCATATTTATTTAAAATTTAAATTAAAACTGATTCTTTAACCTTGGATACTTTAGAGTGCATTTTCTAACCCTTTGAAACCAAAAAATTAATTCTTATTGAAAAGATAAAGTAAAATACCATCAATCATGTTTGGTTTCTAATAATTTGAAACATGATATCCCAAAGGAAAAGTCAAAAACATTACAGCCTATACATTATTAGGTAGCATATGGAGAGTATTATTTCACCTTCTAGTATTCATTAACGACTTACTAGTGATGTCATATCTATTGGTTGTTGGCTTCTAAAACGTAGAATCTTTGTCCACTTACCATCATTGCCATTCTTTATAAAGTGAAATACTTGAATATGCTACTGCTTTAGGTGACATCTTCTTCTTTTTATCTAACAAAATCAATTTTTTACCATACTTTTTAAATCTTACGCCATAAATGTTGGATGAAATTTCATATCAATTGCTCTTTATAATATTATTAATAGAATACTATTTAAACTATAAAATAAATTATCTTTTAGTTAGTTAAGTTATTATATATAAAAAAAATTAAATGGTTAAAATCAATTTAAAATCAAATCTATTCAATTATACTTTAAAAAAAATATAAATCTTGATAGATTATGTAAATCATACATTGTTTAATATTCTAATAGGATTCAATTCAAACATCATTTAGTTCAATAGTCAAACATTCGATAATAATTTTATACCTTGTGCGTATCAAAAAATGGAAAATATTATCTTATTTTTATTGACCAAAATTAATCTTTGATTGTTAAACCACGTTATGCTTAAGAATAACCGTCTAATGTGTAATACTCAAATAAAATCTGATTCAATTATACTTTCAAAAAACATATACCTTGAAAGATTATACAAATCATAGATTGTCTAATATCATAATACGGCTCAATTGAAAAGTCATCTAATTCTATAATTAAATCGTTAATAACAATTTTACACCTCCTCCATACCAAAAATTAGAAAATATACTGATCAAAATTAACATTTGACTATTAAACTGAATTGTGTTTACAAATTGTCATATACGCAATACTTAAAAATAACTGAAGATGTATGAACTTAAACGTGTCGATGATGTGAAATCAATACCTTGATACATTACGAATAACCATCTAATACACAATATTTAAAATAAATGAAAATGTATGAACTTAAAACTCATGCTCCCAAAGCAGATTGAAAAACCAATCTGAATCTGATATAAAACTCTACATCAAATGAAAAAGTGGAGAAGGAGAAGAAGGTGACAGGTGATATCGATGTATGAATTTAAACTTTTTGATGATGTGAAATCAATACCTTGATACGTACATTTAAGAATAACCATCTAATACGCAATACTGAAAAAATAAACGAAGATGTATGAACTTAAACTCATGCTCCCAAATCAGATTGGAAAACCAATCTGAATCTGATATAAAACTCTACATCAAATGAAACTCATGCTCCCAAATCAGATTGAAAAACCAATCTGAATATGATATACTTTCCATCAAATGAAAAAGTGGAGGAGAAGATAGAAGTTGACAGGTGATATTGATGTGTATTATAAGTCTGATTATGGTGGGAAATAGTGCAGGCTGTGAGTGATAATCCATTTCTTGAAAGACTAAAAGTATTGGAGTTCCTAGAATAGATGGCTGTAAGTGTTGTAACTACACAGTTCACGAGACATAAGCGTGGGGCATTGACTAACACTATTCAAAGCTTTTCCATTCTACAATGTGAAAGGACAAACATGTTCTTTTCGCATGCCCTTTATCTCCATCATACACTCAGCTTTCTCGCTTTACTAAAAGCTTCTCCATACCACTTGTTATGCTGCCTCTGTACCTGCACCAACAAAAAGATAAAATCATACAAACCACTGCCTTACACCCCAAGAATTATGGCATTCCAACAATCATAAAAATGCTTATGATATCAGGTGGAACATTAATGGTGTTTAGAGGAGATTGAGCTGTTTTGTTGGTGAGGAAAATGGGTTCTTTTATATATATATTCAGTCATGGAACTATAGTATCTTTGTTTTATATTTATAGTCTACATAGTGATTGAGTATATGCTGTTTTTATTATTTTGAATTATATTTTCTTTGTTTTATAATTATAGTTTGCATAGTGATGGATTATATGCTGTTTTTTAGTCTTTTTGTGATTAAGTATATATTGTTTTTTATCATCTTTAAAATAATATTTTTAAGTTTAGTTTTGAGATTTTTAGGTGAAGAATTGTTTGATTCATAGCATATATTTTCTTATATGGTTGCGAGGTTTGAAGTCAATATTATTGGATTGTAGATCAAAATTAAATAGCTGAGCGTACTGGTTACAATGTTATTTAAATGTAATCGTGTTTAGAGATTGGTCTCTTTGGTCATCATCTTTGCAGAATTTGACACAATTCTTATTATTTCAGTAATATTCCATGTGGGGACACAGATTGAGACTAATGGCCACCTCCCAAACTCGTGATCTTAGACATTCTTGTTTTACTCATAGAACCTTTATGATGGTAGTAGTTCATAGGTTTGATTCTTATTGATATGCAAGAATCTCCTCCTTGTTGTGCTTCATTGACCTTAATATTGCTAGGCCACTTTTGTAGAGATTTTCAGTGAATTATATTGATATCTCCAAGGGGGTGTTAAAACAATGGTGTTCATGATCAAGAATGCTTTTGGTTGTAATTATATGAAAGTTTTTTGAATCAATATTTTAGATTTTGATTTTCTTCATCTTAGTCATGGATCATGGAATATAATCTAAAATATTAAATGCAAAAAAATCAAATAGTTACAGCTAGAAGCATTCTTGATCACCATTGTAAACTATGGAAATATTGTATCTCTTAAGGGAATTTATATTTAAATTTAAATAGTGTACCTCCAATCCACATGGACTACTCCTAGTGAACTATTATCTTCAAATGTTCAATGTTACCTAGATCTATATCTCTAGTTTAGTGATAGACTCATCTTTCCCCCAGGATATACCAAGTACAACTACCTTATAGCCTATGTTCTCCTCTTGTTCCACTTAAAATTCTCTCTAACATGATTCACATCAAGAGACCACCACATTCATTAGGAGCTTTTTATTTGTTAGGTATGCTCCTTAGAATCAAAGTAATGGAATATTTTATATGTCTAGATGCTTATTATGAGATTAGAGGATAAATACTTTATCACTTTAGAGACTTGATTGGTTCTCTCCATTCTATAATGGCTTATGAGGGCCAATGGTTTATTGCTTCCTTCGTGCGGGAGATATTCGACTATCTTGATGAGTTTACAAAGGAGCAACCACCAAATGGACTATACTAGATTTATTACTTCATATTTCCAACCCTCTCAATTCATTAGGAAGAGGCCTCTTGGCCAAGTTCCAAGTTCATATCATAGGCCTTACAAGGCAACATAAACCTAGTGAACCCCATTGCCTCATACCTATCACACACATTTGCGTAGCCTTGAATGTCAAGAGTGTTATCTAAGACATTCAGGTATCATCTATGGAACCTAATTTTATTTTCTTGCATTGTTTGGTTTATGTTTTGTTTTATTTTTCTTGGGATGTGCCCTTACACACCTCTTTTCTTATTTATATTGTACCCCTTTTGGCCATATGGATCAATTTTTCTCTTCCATGGACATTAATTATAATGTCAATTTTT
>VDFB02070025.1:0-43992 GCA_007258455.2 Sequoia sempervirens | reverse complement strand
ATATTTAGGCCAACTCCACCATCTATTAGAACATGTTTGACTCGGTGTTTGTGAATTAAAACCTCAATATGGAGGGCAACATTGTGTGGATGGGTGAGTGATACATCATCATTTTCAGAAAATGATAGGCAATGAGGTGCGGTCAAGTGTCCCACCATAGCTTGGAATTGACAAACTTCCAGATTATTTGGTACCGTGGTGGCTACCAAAGCTTGTTCCAGAATTTCTTTGTGAGTTGGTGAAATTTTGAGGAGTTCCAATATTGATATTTGAGCTGGGATTTTCTGCAATTGATCAACTATGTTGTATTGAGTTGCAGGGGTAGCAGGTGTCTTAGATGCAACTGGACTTTCAATATTACTTTTGTCTTCCCTCTTGTGGTTGCATTGACTGGTTGATAATCTTGTTTTTCTCTGATTTTAATGACATTAATCTAATTATCAGTGGAAGCAACATTTGTGATTAGATTTATTGGTACGATGTCATTAATTTGATTTGATTTGGTGTTGGTGTGGGTGCCATTGAGTTGATTTTTTGTTGTAGAAATGTCATCATTTTGATTATCAGCCATAACAATGTCTTGTTCATGCTCAATTATGATGTCATTAATTTGATTATTAGCTGCAATAAGGTCTTGCTTGTCATGGGTTTGATCATCAACTACCTCAATATGAAGAATGGTAGAATCATAGACATAGTTCACATTTTTTCCTTTGGTGTTTTATGAAGAGGATTCCCCCTTTTTGTAGTTTGGTAAAGGATTCTTGAATGCTCCATGATCAACATTTGTTTGAGGTCCTAAAAATATTTCATTTCTATCAATAAAATCTTGTACCAAATGTTTCAGTTGCATGTAGCCATTTGTTTTATGGCCCTTGTTTCTATGAAAATCACAATAATGTGCACCATTCCACCATGAAGTTTTAACTCTTGGTTCCCAATCTCATGCCTCTGGTAATGTTATAACCTTGGTTGCAAGAAGTTCCTTTAATGCTAATTCGAGTGGCTGTCCCAAAGGTGTAAATATTCTTCAATTTGATGATGTTCGATATGTTGGTGGTTTAGATTTAGTATTGTTTGGATTGTTGTTTTGATTGGTGTTTTGATTTTTTTTTATTGTTGTTTGTGTTGTTTTTAGAGGCAATAGTTGTCAAGTTAAAGACTAGTTTTGTGTTTTGTGTTTCAGCTGCACCATCATTGTTACCAACATTTTTATTTCTTTGCCAAAATTCTGGTTTATCATTGTTGTTATAATGATTGGAGGAGTTTTCTGAGTTGTTTCTTTCATTGTAAATTTTCAAGACTCCTCTCTTGACCAAAGCTTCTTCAATTTTGATTCCATTTTCAATAATTTTCTCAAAGGTAGGTGGACATTTCAATTCAAGTCTATAGCTCATCTCATCATTTAGATTGTCAATGAAGATTTCCATCTTTTCCTTTTTGGGTATGGGACGAGCATATCTTGCAAAAAATCTTCTCCATCTTTTTTTAAATATAAGGAAAGATTCACCCTCTTTATATTTTGTATTGCAAAGGTCTATCATGGTTATCTCATGTTGGATGTTATAGGAGTATTGGGTGATGAATTTATTAACCAACTCTTCAAAGGTCTTAATACCTAGTGAAATTTTGGAGAACCATTCCATGCATTGTCCACCCAAGCTTTGTGGAAACAATCTCATCAAATAAGTCTCTTCGTGTGCAAATTCAAGGCTCATGCTTCAAAATTCCCTTACATGATCTATAAGATCAATTTTACCATTGTATTTATCATACTTTGGAAATTCACAATGCTTGGGAAAAGGAATCATGTTGATAGTTTGGTCAAAACGATATGGGAAGATGTCTTGTAGCAGATATCTTTTCGTGGTTCCTCTTTGCATGTATTGAATCTGTTGTTGGAGATTTTTCATTTGATGAGTTAATGCAGCCATGGGATATGTGTTTGGTGGATCAGTTTCAGTTCTTTTAGGAGCTCCTTTCAATTGATTAACATCAAAGTCATGTGGAAGTTTGATACCTTGATTAGCCAACATTAAAAAGTACTTCTCTCCATATTTTTCAAAGATCTTTTCCATGAATTTGTGGAACTTGGGATCTTGTTGATCTGTTTGAATGTCTTCCTCAGTAATTTCATCACTTTTAGGTTGGTGGAATCTATGGAATGAATTTTCTTCACCTTCAACCATGGTGTTTTGAGTCTCTGCTTCTTTTTCTTTGAGTTTTTACTTTTGTGATCTTGTTAAAATGGGCATACAAGTGTTATAATTTTCACTAAACTTTGATCTTTGTTTGGAGGAGTGCCAAGGATAATAACTAAGTCAAATAGAATGAAAATTTCTATTGATGAGACTAAGTTAAATCTGATTATACAACATTGTTTCATGATGAAGGATGACAGATCCTAATGATGAAACTTAACTTAATAATCAGAGGTATGATTGATGATTAGGCACTTTAAGGTGTTAGATCTTAGTTTGGTTTGAATAATTTCACTTGTAAAGACTAGTTTCATCAAGTTTAAGACACTGTTGTGACTGAGGAATGATTATGTTTTGGAAAAGATCCCTGAATGTGGTTCAAACTGATGGACAGATGGTGAGTTTAGCTCTTTGGTTTTATATTAACTTGATGCACTAAAATAGGGTACAAATGTGCTAAAAGATAGAATGGATGCACTAATAAACAACCTAGATGTGTTAGACTATCCCCTAGATGCGCTAGTAAATGGAATCAATGTGTTGAAAAATGGACCAAATGTGCCAGAGAATGAACTAAATGTGCTAAAAGATGGACTCAATGCGTTGCAAAATGACTCTGATGCGCTAGAAAATAGGTCAAATGTGATAAAACAAGTCAGTGATGCGCTAGACTACCCCTAGATATGATTCAACTTGGTATTATGTTGGATTATCAGGTGAATGTGCTAAATAGGTTTGCAAATGCACTAGAAAATGGAACATATGCGCCAGAAAAGGACCTAGATGCACTAGAAAATGAACCAGATGCGCTAGAAAATGCCTTATATGCGCTAGGAAATGTTGTGTATGTGCTAGAAAATAGCCTAGATGTGTTAGGAAATGTTATGTATGTGCCAGAAAATTACCTAGATGTGCTAGAAAATGTTGTGTATGCACTAAAACAGGAAATGCATGCGCTAAACTGGAAGCGTTTCACTGTTTTGAAATTTTGTCTAGTTATTTTTCTTTTAATCAGTGAAATGGATGTTTTCAGGGGATGCTTTTTTTAACACTATTTTTTATTTGGTTTCTTTGTCTTTGAATTATGAAAATTAAGTGTTCTTAAATGGATGATTTCTTGAAAAATGATTCCAAACACAACAGCAAGTTGTAAAACAATTGTTTCAAACCTAGAGACTAAATATTAAGTGTATGTTCAAGAATCTGGTCTGATTCCTTTGATTTCCACAGGTATAACACAAGAAAAAATAGATCAAACATTTTTCTAATGTCAAGGGTCAGTTATAATATCACAACCCACATCTTAGAATTATGTCAGCTCACACAGCCATGTCAAATTCTTTAGAGGGTGCCTGTTTTTTCCTTTTCTAGGTCTTAGCCAAAGTCTTAATCCTCCACTTTTGGCCAAGAATCACTAATAGTTATATGGTGAAAGCATCTTGGGGCAGATTTTCCTCCCCTTGCACTGAATATTAAAAGGTTCAGAGACCACTTGGTCAGTTTCTACACTTAAGGTTCATAGTAGGGTTTCCATTTAGTGCAACAATGATAAACTCCTCAGGAGACCTCCTAACCTTAGAACAAAAGGCTTTGGGGATGGTTATTATCTCGTACACTACTATTGAATTGTGATTAGACATCCAATTTGGATCACTTCCATAGATCAAACGTGGCTCTTATTCATCCGGTCGCTCATCCCCTTTGTCAATATTAATTAAACCAGTTGTTTAATTAATACCCTGCATCTTGCATAAGGATCCTAAAGTATTTAATTTAATACTTTACCCCTCTTCCTCCTCTAAATTAAATAAATATACCCTTTTATTTAATTTAGTCATATCCCCCTTTTAAATTAAAAATTCATTTTTAATTCCTCTTTTGTCTCTCATGGTCACATCCTCCAACTTTTGCAAGTTGGTCCCCTAATCCATCTTAATTACTTCATCTTCTTCTAATTAACTAGGGTTAGCATGTGCACACCCTTAACCATCATTAAGGTCACATCCTCCATGATTTCCCACTTGCTTCTAATGAGTCATTAGTCCCTCTAACTGAGTACTTGCACAACCTTAATCATTTGATTCGCCCAACCTAATCTCATCCTATTTTATGGCATATGTCCTGAGTCAACCCTTTATTAAAGGCTTTTCTCCTTTTGGACAAGGCACTCCACTTCCCATGTGTGAATTTTTAATTCAATCTTTTAATCCCCATACAACTCCAAAGGAATTTTATCCTTCACTTCTCCCCACATGTCCTTTCACTTATTCTTTATTCTTCCTTATCTCCTCATGAGAATACTTTGAGGAATTTTTAATTCTCACATGTCTTCTCACTCCACATGGGGACAAGGACCTCCTTTATGAGGAGATCTTGTCCAATCCTGGGCAGTACTTTGTACCCCCTCCATGCCAGCAGTCCTTCTCCTTCCACCTCATGTCCACTTCACCTTTAGGGCTAAATTATGTTATTACTAAAGTCAAGATGTGAGGCCAGAGTTCCTCAACTCACCTTAGCCCCACATCTTGATATTTGGTGGATCAATCTCAACTGTCCATTTCCCCTAGGATTTCCCAAAAATCCTATAAATACCCCCTCTTTTCTCTCATTTTTGGGAGATCATCTTGCTAGCCAAACTCTTGCAATTTTGTTTCTCAATCCACACTTTAGCCATTTTCATGTTTTCATCCACTGCACCCATCCTCATCATTTAGTCGGGAATCTTGTGCCATCCAAGGAGCATACACATCAAAGATCTATAACAACCAAAGGATCGATTCGACGCAAGGTATAGAGTTCCATTTTGTTGCTTTCATCTTGTATTGTTTCCAACTTAGGCTAATCTTGAGGTGTAGGTTGTTTTGGTGTTTATTTTCACTCTTTTAGCTTGTTGTTCATTTTCTAACACTCACATTCGACCTATCACATGAGTTTCCTCGAATTCACTTTTGATTATAGTGGGTCGAAAAACTTGGCTTTAGTTGTTCCCACTTAGGTTATTCCTGTAGGGTGAGTACTTTTTCCCACTACGACAGGCCTTCTAAAGGTGTTATCAAAACATGAAAGAGTGATTCTGGCATTTTGGTCACCCAATGAAGGGGAGAGCATAGGCCTATCACTTTACAAGCATAGTAGACAGGGTGTTCATTAACCTCTTAATTAAACTAGATGCCCAATTTAATCAAAAGAAGACAAAAATAACTCCAGCCCCTGCAAACACCATTAGTAGTTTGATATGATTGTCTTTGGCAGCGTTTAAAAGTACCTGCAACATAGAAAGTATGGATCAGTTCTCATAATTTTTAATTTCTACAAAGAAAACCAAATGCGCAGAAACAGAAATCATATACGCTAAAAGATTGAACCGATGTGCTAAAATAACTATTGTATGTTCTAGAGAAACTACTGAATGTGCTAAAATATCAACTAAATGCACTAAAAGAACCCCTGAATGCACTAACAGATTATCTTGATGCATTGAAAGATGCTCTAGATGTGTTGTAACAGGAACTCGATGCGCTAAAAGATGTTTTGTATGCACCGAAAGAAATCATGGATGCGCTACATAGAAGTTCACATCTAGATCTGTAAACAAAATTTCTAGAAAACATCAATAAAAATGGGGCTGAGCCCCACGGTGGGCGCCAAAATGTATTGTGAAGTATTGAAATGTGTAAATGAAAAAGCAATAGATACAACACAATCAATGAGACATTGTATTAGAGAATTCAAATCACAAAACTAATCGAATTGAAACAAAGAAAATTCCCTAAAGTCGTCCCATTTTTTCCTATCTTCAAGGATCCGTTAAATCATAATGGCTCTCAGATTGCTTTGTGCACTATGACCTTTAGAATGACAACCTAAAGAATGGAATGTTGGAAGATGCGAGAAATCTATTCCTACATGATTGATAAAGTGTATGATTTGATGAATGATATGATAATGATGTTGTGATAAGGATATGATGTTAAATGTTGTAATGTAAATGATGTATGAAAACTACTATGATAACTAAAATGCAGCTACCAAACTAAGCCATGATTATGCTAATGAATTCTAAATGCTAAGAATGCTAAATTATCAAACACTAAATGCTCACAAATTCTCTAATGAAAATTATGTAGAGTAAGATTGCTCAAATTTGGGATATGAAATGTTGTAGAATGAGGTTGCATTTATAGGATTTCTAAGGCATATTCTGATGTGGCAGCACCAACGGTTAGGATTTTAGCTGGAAAGATGAACAATGGAGGATGAAGAAGTTAGAGGGAATCATTGAGAGTGTTCCATTTAATAGAACACTTTTCCAAGTGAGAGAGAATAAATGAAGGAAGAGAGCCAAGTGTCTCAAGTTTGTTTCAAAATTTGTTGAGGAAAAATCCCATTTAAATATTAAGGATATTTAAATTCATGAGACACATGACATGATGTTGTGGCAAGAAGAAAGAGTTGTAGACATGTGACTAAATTTAAATTTGGAATTATTCAAATTTAGTAAGAAGATATTAATTAAATAAAAAAAACTATTTGAATTTGTTTATTTAATTAAGATTGGATGAATATGATTTAAGATAAGAAGAATTAGAATGTGAACTATATAAATAAATTTAGAATTCTATTTATAAGTAGATGAAATAAGAGTTTTATTAATTAAAATACCCTTGTATTTAATTAATTGATTATCCTAATCATTTTAGGTGTATGCCACCAACACCCTCTTGTCTCTAGATTGGGACCTTTTGTCCTTGATTTTCCTCATGACTTCCCACAACTTCCAAGATTGTTTCCTCTCTCCTTTGTTCTACCCCTACTTTTTGCATTCAAAACACTACCTAATGCAAATGTTCCACCTTAGCTTTTCCTATGAATTTACTCACTCAAAATAACACCAACAATATCATCAAATTTTAATGTATTCGAACTAGAAATAGAAATGCTAATAACTATTACCAAGCTATTCCAAATTTCTAGCAAAGAACACAGAATCAAAAGAGCCCTAAATTCTTCATCAAATTTTACATTTATAGAAGTTTATTGACTGGTAACTATATTAAACTCATTTAAATGATCAACAACTAACCCACCTTCTACCATTTTCATATTAAATAAACGCTTCATAAGAAATACCTTATTCGAAGTGGAAGGATTTTCATATAACTTCACCAAGGTTTCCATCAACTCTTGAGTTATCTTTGTTGCTGTAATATTGAATGCCATCGATTGTGCGAGGCATAAACGAATGGCTCCCAGTGCCTTTCTATCCAAATTTTTTCATTCCTCATCACTCATTGTTGTTGGTTTCTTGGCTATTCCTTCCAATGGCCTCCATAAATCCTTCTGATAGAGATAATCCTCCATCTACATCTTCCATAACTGATAGTTCTTCCCATTGAATTTATCTACCTTCAATTTAATTGCCTGCTATTGTTCCCACTTAACTGCGGAGACTCCCACTCAACCGTGAGATCCTCTTTGCGCACGACAATCAAACACAACCTAGATCTGATACCACTTGTTAGGGTTAGAAGGAAAATATCTAATGATTAAATGCATATTTGGTCAATAAAATAGAGAAATAAAACACATAAAAATTTATAGCAGAAATAAGACAACACAGAGAATTTAACGTGGTTCACCAAATTTGGGCTACATCCACAAAACCACAGCCATCCAATGATTTTATTATCCAGTGTAAAACATATTACAATCTTGCTAATAAATTCGCTACTGCAACCCCCATCCAAACTGCTTATAACAAGCTTTTTAGAAACTTCCAGAACTAGGGTTCTACAAAGTCAATTTTTTATTTTGTCGATGATAATGAAAAAATGGGAAAAAAAAATTCTTGGGGGTTGCCGCCCTTGAACCCCTACCCAGGGCTCGGCCCAACCCTGGACCCCAGTAAGGATACATGAAGAGTGTACAATATAGCATGATCAGTTGCCACATACCAACACAGGGTAATCATTGTTTTAACTTCACCTTCTGGCCCAAACATCAGTTTAAAAATGGCAATGTGACCACTTCCTAAGCATCATCCCAACTCCACGTTGGTTGTCCAGTCCACCTAAGCAAAGGGGATATGCTAACCCCAAGGGCTTTACACAACCAACATGTGGAAAGCTTCCCGCCCTACTGCCCACAATACTAGGGATACAATTTAAAGAGTAACTTTTTAATTTAAAAATAATTTATTCAAGAGATAATTCACTAGTTAAACTCAATTCCAAAAGAGTAATTAACTAATAAAGCATATCTATTTAAAATATAATTATAATATTAATACTAAATAGCATAAATAAAATTTTAGGATACCATAAGATTATAAAAAGTGACTCGATCTTATGAATTGAGACAAAAACTTAGGTCATTTTTTTAGATAAACTTACCTAAACAAGTGTAAACAAGTCTTAAGAGGTTAATTTTCTAGTAAATAACGAAGTTCACACTAACACCCTTTCTTAAGCACAACTTAGGGGAGACAAACCAAATGTAAATTTGAAAATATAGAACCAAAAAAATTGACCTAAACAAGTACCCATGCCTAAAATATGAAAATATGGAGAAAAGGAGAAAACCATGTAGGTAAATACTCCTTTCCAAAAGAGAGAACATTAGAAAGACTAAATAAGTCTCCTCTAAATATTTCCATAAATATTAGGAATAAAAATATGAACATGGAGAACTCCCTAAAGCATGAAGAAGATATAAATAATTATCAAAGAACAACTGCTAGAACCATAGAACCTCCATTAAAATTAAGATGACATTTATGATCAAAGAATAATAAATCTACTTGATTTTTTAATTAAACTACTCAAACAAACTTAAATGGATATAAGGGTGATCCCACAATAGTAGTTTACACTTTTTGGGACATCTTTATTTTTGCTAAAATCACATATTTTTAGAAAATATAATGATTTAAGCCTTGAAAAGTTCAATTTAAAGGATTCCAATTGAATATGGTTTGATCAAACCACCTTAGATCAAACCCCCTTGGATAGAACCCCGCTAGTTTTATATGATACCTATAATGGAGTCTCCTTTACACCTATCAAAATGCTGATAAAAAACCACTTTTGATTTACCATTTTGGGGATCAACTGAATTCATTTAAAATTTATTTTTTGTATGTAGTCCTTATTATAAGCTTCCCAAAAATTATAATTTTAAATATATTTAATTTGACTATTATATTTATTTTTTATTTCTTGTGAATATAGGTTTTTCACTGAAAATCAAGCTCTCTGTTCTACACGTGTAAAAATAATAGATTACCAAAAAAAATTCTGAAAAATATGTTTCTACTAGGTATTGATGTCCTTGATCCAACAAAAAAAAAAATGAATTTCAATATAGGGTATGTGTAGGATCATCATGGAAAAAATAGGCCCTTAAGTGGCGATAAAATTCAGAAAAATCAGAGTTAGGCAACTTGACGTAAAAATTTGAATAAGTTATCTATATTATTTCAAAAATATGTAAGAATAGAATCTATAGCAAATTGAATGTAGTTTCTAAAATACTAGGTTTATTTTTAAAAAAAAATCTATTTGATAAAAATTTGAAATTTCAATGCAGTAGCACTTAAATTTCAGGGAAAAAATAAGAAGTAGGTGTTTGTCTGACCAACCTAACCACAATAAAATGATAATATTTTTTAATAATATTTTAGATATAAGTAGAGGACTCATGTCTTGATGTGATGCATATTTTTTTCTAATTTTTTTCCAAATAAATAATTAATTATGAGTTTTTTATTACAACTTTAAAAAAAAAAAACTCATATGTCTAACCACCTTAACTTGATCAAAACTTCATGAAATTCAATTTTTTTTAATCCTATAGCATGCAAAGCATAGAATGTGATGCATGTTTCAGATTCAAAAAATATGATACCGTTTGAAAGCTATAGATATTTTTCAATCAACCTATCAATCAGGACTTTAGTCATAATTCAAATAGAAAATGAATAATAATTATTTATTAAATTCAAAGTAAAGCATAATTTATATTGGTGGAAAGGTGAGAATCTCCTTTAAAAACCTTTTTCGTTTCATCAATGTGTAAAAAAAAGTCGCCAACCACATACCCTACACATACCCATCATATCACCACTTTTTGGCCCATCATGATCATGCACATACCCTACATACAAAAAAAGTTATGTTGTATACGGTCTACCTACGTCTATATTGTAATTAGTTTGACTTCAAAGCTTAATTAAGAAAAAATATCCAATAAAACACTAGAAACCAAATGAAAGTGCTATATATCATAGTTACAAATCTAGATTCGAAATTATTAGAATTTTATCCTTTATAGAAAAAAAGTTATGTTGTATACGGTGAACAACACTCTTTAAAAATGGTGTTTATTGTTAAAAACTAGTTTTCGAAGGAGATGGAAAAAGAAATGCAATCTAATTTTGAATTTTTTAAAAAATATATATATTTGAAATCTACATACAAAATGCCACAAATCACTAATTTGCATCATCTTCAAATTCCTCATGGTTTAGTAGCTATAGGTGCCCGAAAGTGAAGATTTTGTTAAAAAAAAATTAGTTCAATGTCCAGTTTGGCCAAAAATTGTAAACTAGTATTGTGGGATCACCCATACGGAAAAAAATATAGTTGTTGAAAATATTGATGGCACACACATTGTATGAGTGACCTAAAAGACACCACTTAAACAAAGCATAAATGATAGCCTATGCTACAATATTGTAGTAAAAGATACTGGTGCCAATAGTTTCAATAACTCTAAGAAACTAAAATGGAAAGAGGGTAGCCTCCAAGGGAGAATTGAAAAATAGTATGATCTGAAAAAGTGTTTTATGTCACTTGTAAAAAGTAAAAAAATTGACTTAGTGGTCAAAAGATATATGACTTCAAAGTTTCCAAAATGAAAATAATGTAGTAAGATCTAAGAGAAAAATAATTTATGAATAAGACTATAGTCAAAAATAAAAATACACCTTCACCATCACAAAGCATGTAAAAAATCCACATTTCAAAAAATTCTTAAAAAAAATACCATATGAGAAAGAAAAGGGCATTTGAAATGTAGCTAGAAAATAGAAAACTCTATTAGTGAAGGGGCAACAAAACCTATAAGGGGTTCACAATGTCAACATGAAATCATTATGATATCATCAAAATATTTTGACCTTACTAGAATATGTTTGGAATCTTGGGAAAATTCCAAAATCATAACCAAATTTTCCAAAAAATACATACAAGTCACAAAATTACTATAGTCTAGTTCAGAAAGTTGCCCTCTTCACATGCAAAACTAATTTTTGAAAAATACTAGTTTTTTGCATGGGGGTGGAGGAAAAGGTTATATCACTAGGGTGAGATCCCTAGGGTATATTTGTGGTCCTAGTACAATGGCTATAGTGGAGGGAGGTACTAATGGTGAAAATGTAAGCACTACTCTTGACATTGGATGGTGGTTCCATGCATCATAACTATACCATTCAAGTGTGAGGCTTTTTTTTGTTTTTTGAAAACCCATACTAGAGATGACACTAATAACCTAATAGTAGATGTAAGACTATTTATGCAAGCATCACAATGGTAGGATGTAATATAATACAACAACCATATAGTTGCATAGATTTGTGTGAATGATATGAAATTCTATATGACTACCCTTGGAGCTCAATCAAAAAAACTTTTATATGTTAATGTGAGAAAACCTTATTGATTTTATAGTCAATTCATGGGTTTTTGGACCTTCAAAACTCAAAATTGATAGTTCATTTTACTATAAATTGCACTATATAAATGAATTTACCCAAAAAAAACCCAAACAAGAGAAGAGGTTTATAGATCTAAAGATTTGAAACCATTTAAAATCCTAGGAAAGGACTCATAGGATCCAAGGATATTGCAAAGAAAAAAAAATCATAATGATTTGAAATGAAAAGCTAAATTTTCATTAACAAATCATTATCTTTCATCCATAACTTGATGATCTCAAACACTAGTTTGATGCTCTTATATAGATAAGGTAGAACCTATGGATAATAATTTAAGATTAATTAATTAAGAGAAATAATCTACTTAAGAGATTGTTAATTAGTTAAACTCAACTCCAAAAGAGTAGTTAACTAATAAATCATATCTACTTTGAATAGAATTTACTTTTTGTACTAACAACATGCATAAAAATTTAGGACACCATAAGATTATGGCATGTCTTAATCTTATGACAAGATAAAATTAAAAAAAATCAAAGTCCTAAGTATAGTTAGATAAAAAAAGTGTGAACAAGTCCTAAGATGATAACTAGTTAGTAAGAAACTATCTTCACACTAATAGGTGTAACCTTCAATCATGATGTGATTGATGGGGTGGTATCTATATAATTCCATAAATAATGAGATTCTTAAAGAAATATTGAAGGAAGTGAACTATGCCACCATTTTTCTAGTGGTAGCCAAGCCACCCATTGAGATTGCTTACCTAAATTGAATCAATATAGATACCCCTCCAAGCACTTATTTATTGTCTTAGCTTGTTTATTTGATTAAGGATGGTATGGAGAATTACAAGCTAGTTGAGTATCGAATAAGAGACCTATCCATAAATCACTAATAAAAATAGGATCGTGATCACTTACAATAACTTGCAAGATACCATGTACAACTTCTATATATTATTTATAAACTCTTTTTCCACTATACTTGCTATAAAAGGATGGAATGGTGCATAAAATGGGTATATTTGGTAAGTCTATATAACTACCATTATGACACTCTTACCTTTAAAATTTGGAAGGCCTATGATGAAATCCATGGAGACATCTTCCCATAATTGGCTAGAAATAACCAAAAAAAAAGTAAAATACTAGGGGTCTTAATCATCTCATCTATTTATTTAACATACCAAGCATTCTACCAAGCTCAAGTTTTAAATTTGTGTCCCATTTTAGGCGAACTTATTAGCACATCTAATTTTTAGCATATCCAACTAAAAGTAGGTTTTTCTAAAATGTGTTCTAGTTAGGTTCACTACAATTAAATTAAATATGGGCCACAAACATCCACTAGATTCATGTGATGCAATGATAGAGGAAGAAAATCACTCTCACAGTCTTGACAAAACTCAAACAAATCTTTCATGTCCTTTCAACTAGGACTCAAACCTTCTTCACAAAAATCTTGAATCAAAACCATCAAACTGAGAGTAAAGAAAAAAAAATCCCTTGAATACTTCTCAAAACACTTTAAACATCATCAATATAACTGGCCCATACCTTTTCATCAACATAAACAACTCAAACTTGTGAACTTACAAAGTTGACTGACCCAATCAGCAAACTATGCCTATTTAGACCTCATCAATGAAAAACCCCAATTCCCCAAGCCCACTCTCTTTGATGATTCCAAAAAAATATTCAAAACACTTGCACAGACTTATCAAACCATCCACCATACCTTGAGCAAGTTATTTTATCAAACACCAATCTTAAAACCATCAATTTTGATTCCAATTTATGGCTGTCATAAAACTGCTTTTACAAGACAGTCAATACACAAAGGCCTCAACCTTATAAAATCACCAAACTCTGACTTGAATTGGATTCTCAAGGCACCTATTCATCTTTTGAAAACATCAGTATACAAGAGGGACTAAAAAAAACCCCAATCAAACTCAGATTCTTGACTGATCTTAATATTCTACCAGACAGGGCAATCAATAAAATGAACACAAAATTCATCAATCCACCAGTTCCAATCACAAGATAGGTTAAAATACACCTTGAAAACCTTTTTAAAACAAAACCAACCATGAAGAACTCAAAAACCACGAACAATACTCAATAAGACTCAACTATTCACTGTTTTTACCAGATTTCCCATAATTTTTAGAACTAGGGCTTTGTTGAATCAGACCCAAACCTTCACCATAGACCCTGTAGCTTTGTGAACATTTAATATACATAAAAACTACCGTTTCACCAATTTATAGAAAATTTCAATGGTGGAAGCTTGAGAAAAACAATTTTAATTACACACTGTTTACCCTTGAAGAGGGCTTAACCCACCTGTGATAAAATGCTCATAACTCTTACAAACTTGAATGGATTTTAATGAGATAAAAAGCTAAATGGAATAGATCCATAGGGCTTTGACATACAATTGAGGAGAGGTGGATTTCATCACTATTAATGGCCCTACAATGGCCCAAAAATAATGGAAATGCAGGAAAAAGACAAAATAACAGTATTTTTCATTGAAATTCTTCTTTATTCATCAACTCCCAACCTTCCTTGAAGTTTATGAGGTTACATCATGCTTTAAATAACCAAACCAACCACCTAAAACTGTCTCTACAACTACTTGTCTCTTGGTATTCCATGATTTTGCATTTTTTCCAATATTGTTATGACAACTTTTTGACAATTTTTACAACTTTCACATTATATGCTTGATGAACCTAAAACAACCAACTATGACCTAATACAACCTCAAAATGATCAAGACTAACTTATTACAATCTTAAGACATCATATCTAATTCAAAAACTTGAAGTTTCCTCATGGAGGCATGATCATGCTTGGGTGCACCTATACCATTCTCCCCGACCAAAAAGAATTCCAAGTCCTCTTGGATTGTGTCATTATATTCTCCTCCTTGTAGTCTTTTTGCCCTAAAACCTTCATCTTCACCTTTGGTTTAATTTGGTCTATGCTAGCTAGTTTCCATCTTGACTTGTCTTTGTGAATCTTCTCCTTCATCTCAATCTCAATCTCAACACTTTGTCGTCCAATCTACTACATCTTGTCTTGCAAATTATTTGCTATCCAAAGAGTTATCATAGCAAAGAAATGATACATCAACTCTATCACAATACCTCCATCCTTCTTCAACTCTTTGTAAACCTCCAAGATCAATTCATCTTTGATCATTTCTTCTTCCAACCTTGACACCAACTCAATATATTCTCCTTCTACAATCAGGTCCTTTATCTCTATTTCTCCTTCATCTTCATGCTTGGGAATGGCTGCAACACATTTGTCTTCATCCTTGAATGCTTCTTTTGCATCTTCAAACACATATTTCTCTATTCTCTTCTTTTGCCTTCTTCTTTCGACAATCTTCTTTATGGGCCATGTAACTCTTTTCTTAATCTTCAAGTGCCAACTTGTCAACTGCTTAATCATCTGCTCCATCTTCATCATAGACTTTGCATAAAAATCACTGAACTATGCATCCATTCTTCTCATATCTTGCTTCAATGCTACTATCTCTTTGTCTAACTTCTCTTTCCTCTTTCTCTTTTCTCTTTCCTCCTCTACCTGCAAATGTCTCCTTAACACTTCCATCTTTTAGATGGTCTCTAGGCAAGTCTCTCCTTGCTTCACAACTCACTTTTCTCAACTTTATCTACCCTCTCTTGGCAACAACTAGGTTCTTCTTAACCTACACACAACCACAACACAAAACCACAAAAAAAAAACTCTCTACCCATCACCCTTTGTTCTATGATACCACTTTGATGCAATGCTAGAGGAAGAAAATGACTCTCACAGTCTTACTTGACAAAACTCAAACAAATCTTTCATGTCCTTTCAACTAGGACTCAAACCTTCTTCACAAAACTATTGAATCAAAACCATCAAACTGAGAGTAACGCACAAAATCCCTTGAACACTTCTAAAAACAATTTAAACATCATCAATATAACTGGCCCATACCTTTTCATCAACATAAACAACTCAAACTTGTGAACTTACAAAGTTGGTTGTCCCAATTAGCAAACTATGCTTATTTAGACCTCATCAATGAACAACCTCAATTCCCCAAGCCCACTCTCTTTGATGATGCCAAAAACATATTCAAAACACATGCACAGACTTATCAAACCATCCACCATACCTTGAGCAAGTTATTTTATCAAACACCAATCTTAAAACCATCAATTTTGATTCCAATTTATGACTGTCATAAAACTACTTTTACAGGACAGTCATTACACAAAGGCCTCAACCTTATAAAATCACCAAACTCTAACTTGAAGTAGATTCTCAAGGCACCTATGCATCTTTTGAAAACACCAGTATACAAGAGGGACTAAAAAACCCTCAATCAAACTCAAATTCTTGACTGATCTTAATATTTTGCCAAACAGGACAGTCAATAAAATGAACACAAAACTCATCAATCCACCGGTTCCAATCACAAGATAGGTTAAAATACACCTTGAATTTTTTTTTAAAACAAAACCAACCATGAATAACTCAAAAACCATGGACAATACTCAATAAGACTCCATTGTTCTCTGTTTTTACTAGATTTCCCATAATTTTCAGAACTAGGGCTTTGTTGAATCGACCACAAACCTTCACCACAGACCCTACAGTTTTGTGAACATTTAATATACATAGAAAACTACCGTTTCACTAGTTTATAGAAAATTTCAATGGTGGCTTGAGAAAAAACAATTTTAATTACACACAGTTTACCCTTGAAGATGGTTTAACCCACCTGTGATAAAATGCTTACAACTCTTACAAACTTGAATGGATTTTAATGAGATAAAAAGATAAATGGAATAGATCCACAGGGCTTCGAAATACAATGGAGGAGAGGTGGATTTAAGAACTATTAATGGTTGTGCAATGGCCTGAAAATAATGAAAATACAGGAAAAAGACAAAATAACAGTATTTTTCATTGAAATTCTTCTTTATTCATCAACTCCCAACCTTCCTTGAAGTGTATTAGGTTACATCATGCTTTAAATAACCAAACCAACTGCCTAAAAATGTCTCTACAACTACTTGTCTCTTGGTATTCCATGATTTTGCATTTTTGCCAATATTGTTATGACAACTTTTTGACAATTTTTACAACTTTCACATTATATGCTTGATGAACCTAAAACGACCAACTATGACCTAATACAACCTCAAAATGATCAAGACTACCTTATTACAATCTTAAGACATCATATCTAATTTAGAAACTTGAAGTTTCCTCATTGAGGCATGATCATGCTTGGGTGCACCTGCACCATCATGTGTAGCATCACTTTGGTGTCATTTACCAAAAAATAAAATTATTTTAAAAAAATATGTTATCACAACTCCTACTCATTTAGATAATTTTCTTTTTAATTATCCTTTTGTAGATCTAAAAGTGTATTTTTCAAAATATTGTTTAAAATTATTTTAATTAGTGTTTATATTTTTTTATACTAAAAGTAGGCTATCAACACTAAAATATAAGATTGATTATATTCTCAAGAAAAAATACTAAAATTTAATTTTTTAAATGAAAAATATGTACAAACTTAGGAGAGATTTCAAGTCAAGATAATATCTTTTTTTATATCTCAAATAAATAGTTAAGAAAAACAGTGGAGTAATGTCAAAATAATGATGTTTTTAGTACATAAGAATTTCAAAAATTATGTTAAAACAAGTATTTAGAAAAAATGGAAAAAATTGCACTAAAGTTTCAAGTTATTTTTTTTTTAAAGGGAAAAAATACAATTATTATTAAAAAAGTGGTCTGCCACTTAACCTCATTTTTAGCATTTTATTCTAGTAACTAAATTATAGTACCAATTTTATTAAAAAATTGTATTTACATTTATTTTTATTTTAAAAGAATACAAAAATAAAATACACTATTTTTTTTTGTAGTTGATCAATTTACAATGCAACATTCAAAACATATATGTCACTTTCTATTGATTAAATTTAAAAATATGGATTAGTGTTATTTGTTTCCTTTATAAATGTGGGATATAGCTTTGAACTTTCACCCTCCACAAATTTTTGAAAATCGCCTTTAAGCCCCTCCCAAAAGTAATCTTGCTTAATTCATTGATGTGTCTTCAAAAATCCTTAAGTGATCCCCAATTAGAGAATTATAGACCTCTTGTAGAATATTATGGTTAAAGGTGTAATTATTGAAATTGTATAGTTTTACTTTATACCACAAAGAATCTCTTTTCCAACAAAAAAATATTTGAATTTCTTGAAACACTCTATAACTATTTAATGAGATTCAATCTAGAAATATCTTGCTACTACTCCAATCTTCTTCTTTAAGCCAAATCACCTATAATATTGAAATAACACACAATAAGGCCTTGAATACTTATCATCCCTTTTGGATAATGAAAAAACTATTACATTCTCCTTCCCTTTCTCATAGGTGATCTCAAATTCATGTCCTAACATATTAGTGACCATTTTAAATTTTCCTTTAGATAGTAATCACTACTCCAAGAATTTTTTTAAGCCATCATGATTTTTCTTTACTTTGAAGTGTTTACATCAAATATAGCCTCGACTATTTGACTACATGAATAATAACTAGCATTTCCTTCTCATATATAGGTTTGGGTGCATTCTTACTCTTCAATTAATGAATTTCAAAATTAAAAAGCATTTCTTCTTATATAATTACTACTCCTATACCATTCTCAAAGCATCGCACTCCACAATATTTTTTTGGTGAAATTTGGAGCAACTAAAGGGCATGTGCACAAAATTGGGGACCAAAAAGTGGCCAAAAGAACTTTTTGGTCCATTATGCATATAACATAGCATTTTATAACATTCTCACATTATAACACACTTGTATTATGTCTCAATAGTGGATCAATCACTATTGAGACATAACATGAGCTCACATTATGAAAAAATAAAAAATAGTCTAAACCACATGGTTTTAGACTATTTTATATTTTTAAAAATGCATCGGCATTATGAAAAACATAAAAAATAGTCTAAAATAATGTGGTTTAGACTATTTTTTATAACATGAGAGGCTCATAATGCACTCAAATTATAAATTTCCCTGGAAACTGCCAACCCTTAGGGTTGTACTTGCATTCCAACACCCATAGATGTGTTTTCTATAAAATATGGAAAAATGATTTAATATCAAGTGTGCTCTCCATTAGGTTTACAATTTTTTCAATATTTTTTTAAAATGTCACAATAACACCAATCTCTCTTACCTTTCTAACCATGTTATTTTTTCATTTTGATTGTGTTAAAGTTTTGATCTTCAATTTATTTTAATAGTATCTTTTTTTTTTCCCAAAAACCTATGCATAGTATTTTAGTCATTTTTATCCATTAATTCAAATTAGAAACAAATTATATCTTTAATTTTTAGAATCTATTCTATATACATTAAAAAAATTAACTTTCAATTATTATTTTTTTAAAAGGGGGAGCATGCTCAATTTTTCATTTTCAAGATGTGTCTACATTGAGAATAAGTAAAAAATCATATATTCACTAAAATTTAACAAAAAATAGGTATAAACTACATTATATTAGCTAATTTTATATTAAAGCAATTTGTGAAAGATTGATAAATTTAAAATTTTAGGTGGAGCACATTGGACACTATGTTATAGGTTTTTGACAAAATAAGGAGCACTTTGTGTGCTCCCCCTATTTGAACCTTTTAATCTCCACCATTTTTTGAATAGTAGTTTAGAAACTAGATTATGAGCATGGAAAATCTTATTTTTCTCACATCTTCAAATTTTGAGTTTGGCTATCTTCAGTTTATCATCCAAGATTAGTCCTTACTAATTTTTAAAAAAAACACTTTTGACTCCCTTTTGGTCCCTCATTTCTATGTACATACCCAAAACTAGAGTGGTACATGTCATGTCTTTCAATCTCTTAAATTTCATATTAACTACCTTATTCCACAATAAATCATACCTTTTAAAAAATGTGAGGGGTATTACTATGTGGCCATGATTATTTAATGACTCTTGGAAACCCCTCAAGTTCTTAATGGTTTTAAAAATTGGGCTCTCACCATCACCTTGAATTTATTTGGATTAACTTTTACTCCTCATGAGACACAATGCAACCCAAGTACTCCCCCTCTTTGATTCCAAAAGCCCATTAAGAAGGTGTAGTATTAAGATAATGTTGTTGGAGAACTTGTGATTCTTGATTAGCATGGTGTAAATAGTCTTCCCATGCCAAAATTTAATCTTTAAAATGTACAAGGTGCAATAATAAGACCAAATGGCATCACTATAAACTCATATGACCCTCATGAGTCCCAAATATTTTCTTGGGAATATCTTCTTTCTTAATTCTAATTTATTGATAACTTAATCTAAGATAAAGTTTTAAAATAATATCACTCCATTTAGCTCATTGAACAAAGAATCAATGAATGGAATATTAAACTTAATTTTTATGGTGTACTTGTTGAGTTCTCTATAGACTAGACACTTGTGCCAAGGCAATGGAACTTGGATCCAATTAGAATAGGAATAGGTATCTATATTGGAGCCTCACTACTTGGTTGGTTTTCATTCTTATTATGTACCATCACCATTGTAGAGGAACAAGCACTCTAACTATGATAGATAATACTTTCTTCTAACATCTCTTGTAATATATCTTCTTGATTTACTCTTTAAACATCTGGATAAGATTATAAGGCATAATGTTACTAGGTGTTTGAAAAATTTGTATTAGTTGAATGGAATGATCATGATCCCTTTTGTAAGGAATTCCTTTCAATATATCTCTAAATATTACTATTTTTTCTCTCCAATATTATGTAGGTATAGTGGTGTAGACCTCTTTGTTGGTTGTGCCTCTATTAAAAATAATCAAGCCATAAACCCATCTACACCCTTTTTAGAATTTCCACTTTTGATGAGAACTCACCAAGTGTGGAAATGTTGCACATAGCACATGTAGCTGAAATTTCCTACCCTTTAACAATACGTAAAATCACATTAAAATTTTATTTCAATCATTCCCAAGATAGTTAGCTATTGGACTCCCAAGAATATACCAAGACTAATAAACTAGTATGTTTGGGTTTTAGTTTCGCCCAAAAATTATTAAAAAATTGTCAACCATATTACTAAAGTCAAATTTTCTCTTGTTGTTAACATTGTATTGTACTTGTAGGTCCAAAACTAAGGGTTGGGTTTCTAGGCATAAAACAAAAGTAAGTCCATGGAATTTCAAATTTAAAAATTTATGGAATGTGTACTCACTCCAAAATGCATACCTATTCTAAAAGGAACAAGTATATTGTGTAATTATAAATTGGTACCTATTTCAAAAACCAAAAAAAGTACCCATTTTGAAAGAAAATGGGTTCCCATTCCATATGGGTAGGAATTTAGGCTTGGGCATCAAATCCTAAAGGGTAGTCATTTTTTACAAAAAATGTACTTGTTCTTGATAGGATTTTTCCTAAGCCAAAAGATTTCCACTAAAACTGGACCCATTATCTTTCTTTTACCCTACAACCATATGGATTCCATATGACTACATATTTTTGACTTGTGAATTCCTCCAAGGCCCCCAAAAAGGAAAAAAGTTCTAACCTCAAGAATGGTCATGTTTTATATGGATCCATTATTTTTTGGGCCTTCTAGACTCAATGGTGAAGTCCATTTTTTTCCAAGATGTCTTTAGAAAAATATTACCTCCAAAATCCTCACAAAAAGAGCTATAACAAAAAAATTATTTACTAAATATTCATCAAACACCAAATCTACAATAACCCAAGTCTATAAGGGTAAACCCACAAAAGTGGTTTATAATTAGAATGAGGAAGGAAAACTTGCAAAAAATGACCCCATGCCAAAAAATTTCATTCTTGGGGTTCAAACGAACCAAAAGAGGGTTCACTCGAACCTAGGTTCAAGTGAATCCATTTAATGCATCCTGCCAAAAAACACAAATGCAAACCCCTTTTGAAAGGGGATTCGAATGAACCCTAGTTCGTTCGAACCCCTGGGGGTTCTTGAGCCCCCTCTGGTTCAAACGAACCCCCCTTTTCCCTAATTCCTGCTCTCTGCCTCCAAAAAAATAAGAATTGTTTCCCTTTGAAGCTTGGGTTGAGGATGAAAATGGAGGATACTTCATGAACCCAACTAGAATTAGGTATTCCTCGGAACGAGCTATCCAATGACTATAATTTTAATATGTTTTGGTTTTATTAAACATAGGTTTTTCACCGAAAATGAAGCTCTTTGTTCTACATGTGGAGAAATAGAAGATTATCAAAAAAATTTGAAAAATATGAGTGCACCAGATATTGAAGTCCTTGATCCAAAAAAAAAAATTGAATTTCAATACATACAAAAAAAGTTACGCGTTATACGGTCTGTCTATGTCTAAATTGTAATTGGTTTTACTTCAAAACTTGATTAAGGAAAAAATATTCAATAAATAACTATCTAACCAAGTGGAAGCACTAGATATTGGAGTTAAAATCTAAATTCGAAAGAATTAGAATTGTATCCTTCATGGAAAAAAAGTTATGCGTTATATGGTGAGTGTCACTCCTTAAAAATGTTGTTTTCTAAAAAAAACTAGTTTTCGAGGGAGATGGAAAAAGAGGTGCAATTTGATTCCAAAATTTTTGAAAAAAATATATTTAGAATCTACAGACAAAATTTCATGAAACTCTAGTTTGCATCATCTTCAAATTCCTCATGGTTTAGTCGCTATAGGTGCCCGAAAGTGAAGATTTAGTTAGGAAAAATTATTTCAGTGTCCAATTTGGCCAAAAATTGTAAACCACTATTGTGGGATCACCTACAAACACATATATATGACATTGAAAATGTCTTCATTATTTTCTTGCAAGACCATGGATTCAACTATACACAAAAATCTACTCATACTGAAAAGGTTGCAAATACTAGGGGGTATGTGCAAGATCGTGATGAGCCAAAAAGTGGCGATATGATGGGTATGTGTAGGGTATGTGGCTGATGACTTTTTTTTTACCCAAAATTGATGAACACATTAAGGAATAACTATAGGAGGGTTTGTGTCAATATGGACATGGCCATAAAAGAAAAATACTATGCTATTTCGTTCCTCACCGCTCACACTCCCCATTCTCCCATAAATTCTGCTGGAAGGAAAGGCCGAGGGTTTTCATCTGCTTTGAATGTAGGTCGAGTGGAAGTGGAGAGTGTTCATGGAAATGTAGAGAATGTTTCGAATTGAGGAATGAAGTTGATTGCTTTCCCACGGTTGGAGTGGGGAAAGGAAAAGGTAAATGTTCCAAATGAAGGTCATCGTGTTCTGTTTGCAGAGGAAGCTCTGTTTGAAGGCAATGGGTCTAGTGTTTCATGGGAGGCACGATCATCGCATTCCAGTTGCAGCTAATGTTCTTATGGATGTTCCTATGACTCATCCTTGTCAAGTTCTACAAAATTTAGAGGGTCAAGATGAAAACTCTGTGCAGGATGTGCGAGTGGAAGATTAATCACCATAAGTTTCAAGCAGTGTTTTAAGAAATATACTTGGATTTCTGAAATGATATTCGAAGGGCTGGTAGAATTACTTAGGTTTTTTGAGCAATATACATGGGTTTCTATTACAAAGTTCGTTAATACTTTGGGTTTTTTTGGGTAATTTCGGGGAAAAAAAATTGAATTTTGGGCTTTTCCCTGTGCATTATATTGGTGTATCTGAAAGATTAGGGAAATTATGGATTTGTAAAGTCCAGTTTCATAATCCTATGTAAAAACTTATGATATTATATATATAAATATATAGGCTTTTGCCTTTGCTTGAAAAAAAAAGGGTTTTTAAAGGAGATTCTCAACTTTCCACCAATATAAATCATGTTTTACTTTGAATTTAATAAATAATTATTATTCATTTTCTATTTGAATTATGACTAAAGTCCTGATTGAAAAACATCTATAGCTTTCAAATGGTATCACATTTTTTGAATCCAAAACATGCGTCACATTCTATGCTTCACATAATATAGGATTAAAAAAATAGATTGAATTTCATGAAGTTTTGACCAAGTTAAGGTGGTCAGGCATACGAGTTTTTATATTTTTTAAAAGTTGTAATAAAAAATTCATAATTAATTATTTACTTAGAAAAAAATTACAAAAAAATATGCATCACACCGGGACATGAGTCCTCTACTTATATCTAAAATCTTATAAAAAAATATTATCATTTTATTATGGTTAGGGTGGTCATACAGACACCTACTTCTTATTTTTTCCCTGAAATTTAAGTACTACTGCATTGGAATTTCAAATTTTCACCAAATAGATTTTTTATTTTAAGAACCTAGTAGTTTATAAACTACATTCAATTTTCTACAGATTCTATTCTTACATATTTTCGAAATAATATAGATAACTTATTCAAATTTTTATGTTAAGTTGCCTAACTCTAATTTTTCAGAATTTTTCACCACTTAAGGTCCTATTTTTTCCATGATGATCCTGCACATACCCTAGGGAGATCTCCTCCTACAAGCTAGTAACTAAGCTCTAATACCACTTGAAAGGAAAATTTGTAGTAATAAAATATTCCATACAACATTAGTAAAGAAAATATACAAATAAATATTTAGAATCCACCATACAAAATAATATACAATCATACTATTAAGATGACAAAAGATATGCCCTATGAAAATCCTCTATGAGGGAAAGACTAAACCTCATTCACACTTAATTTATTATTCATCACAATACATTTTTATAGTTTTTATGAATGTTTTTAAAATATCAAGCTCCTCCAATACATCCTCCATGTGTCCAAGCATAATGAGGAATCATGCAACCACACATGTCCCATGACATACTTCACTTTAGGACTCTATAAGAGATCTCAATATAAATGATAGCAAACCTCAACCACTAAACATGTGCTTGATTTTATAGATTCAAGCTTACTTAAAACCACCAAGTGGTATTGGCTAAACCACGTTTCTCAAAACAACACAAAATCATTGATCTCCTCATTTATTTTTGGGTACTAAGTTTTTCCAATTTCAAATATTTTCCAATGTGTAAACCACACAAAATATTTAATGTTAGAAGTGGACTCAAATAAATATTTAATGTTGCTAAACACATCTCAAAAGATGCACCAAAAATAAATATGTATTTTCCTGTACAAGGTGCACAACACCCTTTTTATAAATAAGGCCAATGACATCAAATGGTAATATCTCTCATTTATATGACTAAGTTCTTAATTTAGTTAAGAGTCTTTTGGAGTATAATAAATTTTCATATTATTTTACTTCATGTATTTGGTTTATACATGTTTCTAATACTAAAAATAGTGTGTTGTAGGAATCTTGGTATGGTATTATTATTGATTTATTGATTATGCTACAATTAAGATTCTTTTAAGGGGGATAGGATGTATCATCTCTCTTTTGTTGGTCTTTTGTATTAGTTGACTTGGAATTTATTTTGTGTTTAATAACATGCATTACTTTTTGATTTCTTGAGTGTAAAATTTGCTTAATTAATTCATTTTCAAGTGGTGTATGAATACTTGAAAAGGATAATTAATTTTGTAATCATTAAATAAAGGAAAATATTATTACAATTGTTATACAAAGATGTTAATCCTAATCATTATGGACTAACAATGGTACTAAGCTTTGTGGTGAGCTTGTGTCATGTTATTTAAGTACTTTTTTTGGAGGGGGAGAGTGAACTAGGTCTTGGAATTTGAGTTGTTCACCATAATTCAATGGTGTGGGCATTAAAAAATTAATTTAGATAAATTAATAAGTGATAAATAATTAACCAATGGTTTTATAAGGATAAGGATAATTTTTCTTTCATTATGCATTATCTAATTCAATATTTTGTTTAAGAAAGGATCAAAATTTATGATATATTTTAATTTAATTTTAGAAATATTGATCAATATGAGGTATTTTAGAAATAGTAGTTTTATATAAGAATTAATATTATTTTTAGTTCAACCCTATGTTACAATTATATTTAGAAAACTAGGGTTGTCATACAAATAATGGGGAAATTTAAATAATAAACACCACCTCTTATAAGTTGATTGTGGTTTAACTTAATCACTTAATTATACTTAATTTATTTTCTAACCTAGAAGCACCTATGTCACATAGTACCTTATCCTCATAGGGGCCAATGTTAAAGGAAATAAGATAATATTTTACCCACAAGCACATTTTGATTTTTTGTCAACCAAGAAATCTTTTGTGGCTCATGGCTTACATTCAGAAAACAATAAAGATTTAATCAATTCACTTATAATACTTACTATATTTTCAATTGGACCACCATCTACAATCACCTCATATACCTTTTCTTGAAACTTGCATATGGTTCAAAAACATTTTTTTCTTCTCTAATAAATATTCATAGATTATTTATTTTCCACTACAAAGATCTTTCATATGATTACATTTTCTCTAGTTTTAACCTCTAATTGTATGATTTGAGGCTCTTCCTTTATCAACATAGCTTGATTTGAAATATTAGTATTTAGTAGGAAATATTGAACTTTATGAGCTTCGTTACGTATGAAGCACCTTAAGGGCTTCTGATCTATAAAGGATTTTTATCCTCATCCCCTATCTTTAAAACCTCCTTTTTTCAAAGTTTAGGCTTTGTATTCCCCTCAAGTTATTCATTGGTAGGTTTTTAAGAATTATATTTTCCTCCATTTGGTTGCTATCACCCATGATTTTACTTGTAATTGTACTCTTCCTATTCAATTTATTCTCTTTTGAGGAATATTATTTTACCTCGTACATAGTAGGTACCTTAACTATGACCAGCTCATCTTGAAGATAAAATATTTATCCATTAACATAAGACTTTGTGATGTTTGTTCTTCAACCTCTTATATATTATTCTAAGTTTGAATCATCATAAATTTCATAGTATAAGTTTCAAAATTAACTAACCTATTTGTTTTACATGTTAGGATAATAATGGTAAACTAACTTACAATATGGAAATCTAAAATTAAGTATGTTTTTTCATGAAACACCCTTTAAATAACTATGGTTAATTGTATAATACCATCAAGATATTTAGGAATTGAAATTATCATACCCAATGACATCACATTACATAATAATTACATGGAGAAATTCATGTGGAGATAAAATACATCATGAAGAGAGGCCAAGTATGTATTATTTTTTTCTAAACAAGATTACAATGCAACACACTTCACACCTTATTTTTATCTCTTTTGAAAACACATGTACCCATGAAGTCTCAAAAAAATAATGTCATGACACCATCCATACCTCCAATTTATAGGAAATGTGAAAGAAAGATGCCATTATAATTTTCCCCAATAAGGGCTCCCATACCATAATAAAAAAGGCACCCAAAATCCTATTGTAAAATCCATGCATCCCACACTTTGGAATTCCTCCTAAAATATGTAAAGGCGCTTATTTTGGCATCCCAAAAAACATTTTTCCCCCCTTTCCAAGTTCCCAATTTTGGGAAGCTAATAGTCACCTATATGGAACACCAAGACACACCTTTCTCTCATTTCTAATTTCCCAACTTGAGGAGATAATAGAGTTTCTAAAAAATAATTGTTTACCGTTGTACCAATGGACTCTTTCATCCCTTATAATTAAATTTATAAACTATAGTTTGGGTATTATTATAAATTATTTTCCACTAACACTCCAAGCGCCTATAGACACCTTAACAAGAATGCTGGAAAAAGTTAAATAATCTAGAATTTACAAGGTTGATGTCATATTAATCGTAACATTCTCCCACTTAAAACAATACATTATAAATATATCCATACGAACACAAAGAATTAAGTACGAGAAATAAGTCTCATGGCCTTCATGCACCAAGAGATCTTTTTAATGCTCACAAGATTGGTAAGAGAATATACAACATTCTATTGATTTTCAATCTTTCTCAATATAATATATCCATTTATTATAATTTCTTCAATAAAGTTGAATAGCCACATTTTTCTTAGTATGAAATATTGGATTCTTTTCCAAGTAGATTACACTGTAACTATCATAGCTAATATCAAGTAGCCTAGAATCAAAACTAATACCTGCATTTGACAATCTCTATAACCAAACTACCTCTTTAGAGACATGAGTAGTAGTCATATATTTTTCCTTAGTGGTGGATAAAGAAACCTTGTGCTACCTCTTACTAATCCAACTCATTACACCACCAAAAAAGTAAAAACATAGCCACTAGTGGACTTCTAGCTGCCCAAATCATCAACTCAATCTACAACAAAAAGGCCCTATATCTCTAATGTCTTATCAATGTTATCAATACCAAAATAAGCCAAAAAATAATCAAAAATACCACAAAAATATCTAAATACCATATTCACATAATTATAATACTCTCTACTAGAGTTAGACATAAACTTTCTTAATATTCTCACTGCTTAAGAAAACTTTGGCCTACTATAAACCATTGCATACATTAGGATACCAATTTCACTATAAAAATGGAATGTTGTATATATCCTCACATAATTTGGAACATATATCTAAATTAAGTTGAGTTTTAAATGGTAAAGGAATTATAATTGGATTATAGTCCTACATATTAAGCCTCTACAAATAGTATTCACATACTTACTTTAAGACAACTAAAGCTCTGTGTATTCATGACCACTCCTTATTTCCATGTACCAAATATTTAAATCTTAGTTTCCCCAAATATTTTATCTCAAATGCACCCAAAATAATATCTTGAATTGTCTTGCTAATCATACCCTTAGTGTTATTAAAAATGACATGTCATCGACATACAAGGCAATAATTAGAATATGATCATCAATACATCTAATGTAAATAGAGTGATCATCTTCACTTTGTATAAGACCCAACATCAACATAAATTAGCTAAAAAAAATATACCAAACATAGGATGATTATTTTAAAGTATAAAGAAACCATTTTAATCTACAAACCAAGTGTTTCTTCCCTTTCACAACAAAACCATTAGGTTGTTGCATATAAATTTCATCTTCTAGACCCTCATTTAAAATTATAGTTTTAATATCCATTTGTTCAATTTTCAAAATCACAAGCAACAATTATGGATAAAATAAATCTAATTGAGAATAATTTAGAAGTATAAGAGAATATTTTACCATAATATTTTTTTCTCTTCAAGAGTATCCCTTGGCCACTAATCAATCCTTGTACATCTCTAGTGAACCCTCTACTCCATTTTTTATATAGACCCATTTACAACCAATGGCTTCCCTTTCTATGTTAAAATAGACAAGATCTCAAGTATCACATGCATCTAGATCCATCATCTCCCATTGCATGTTTCCACCAAGATTCACTATAATCCAAAAGAATAGCTTTCTTTTGGATCTAGATTCATAATCAATACTTAGCAAAGAAAATACATAATAGAAATCTATTAGGATATGTACTTTTCAAAAATATTTTATTATCTTATGGATATTCTCAAGGGTGGAGTGAGGCATTATCCCTCTTTTTCTTCAAACCTTAAGGTTATTACTCTAAAAAATTGAACCCTCTTCTTCCTCTCCATCCTTCAATCCATCATTTTGTTCTTCCACATGTGAACCTTCTTTCTTTTGTGCATATATTCTTTATTTAATTCAAAATGCACTATATTTTTTCCTTCTTTATCTTTTAGTTGTTTTGGAACGAAAATAGATTTAAACTCCCTAAAAATCACATCTCTAGAATACATAACTTTCAAGGTTAGCAACGACAGCCTATCATGGCATTAAGCTGGCTAGGGAGAAGGGGATTTCCAAAATTTGGGTTGAAGGGGACTCATTGAATATTATTAATTGCCTTAAGAATATTTTCCCTCCTTGGTCTATTGAAATATTTATTGTGGATGCCCTTTCTATGTTGAATGAATTTGATGAGGTTTATATTTCCCATGCCTTTCGTGAGGAAAATGGGTTGGTGGATTTGTTGGTGAATCTTGGTGTGACACTAGCTAGCTCATGGGAGGTTAATGATAACTTGTCGGTGGAGCTAATTTCCTTGCTAAATAATGATATTTTCTAATTATTTGGAGGAGGCCATCTCTTCAGGTGTTCTCAAGGGTTGGTGTGGTAATTATGTTCATTTCATGATGATACAACACTTGACGTTGGTGGTGCTCATTGAAATTTGTGGGAGTATGATTTGTATGTGCAAGAGGATTCTAGCCATTATCACTCTTTGTACTTTGAAAGGCAGACCCACACGCTTTTTGGGTTTAATTTTACCCTTGGCCTTGATGTTTGTTTGCATTTGTTTTATGTGGGGTCTCTCTCTTGTGAACTTGTCACCATTGAAGATGGGTGGGGATAGGTGTAGGACAGAGCTTCTCTCATGTGATGAGATTAAAGAAAATGCTGATGTGTGGGAAATTTTATAGAAGGGAGGGGTTACCCCATTCATGGAGAAATTACATGGGTTAAGTCGAATGTCTCTTGGGAGCTTTTTGATGGTTGGCATGGTTGGGTGTTGAATTTTTTTGGTAGGTACATCACTATCAATGAGAAGTTTATCACGGAAGCTATGAGGATGTTGACCCAAGGAAGGAAAATTTATAGAGAGAAATCCATGTCTAAGGCTGCCAGAATGAACTTCCTGCGGGATAGGGATAAGGAAAAAATGGTGAGATTCCAATGTGGGGTTATGTCTACACCAAAATCAAGCCTATTTGGGGTGAGGTGGCCATGGCACTGATGCATCACTTTACCTTGGACGGGAGGTATACGGCTTTTTATGGGCACCATTTTGTGATGCTTAATCATTTCTATCATGGTAAGCTTATTTCTTTCACTTTCTATCTTTTGCTATCTTTGGAAGATGGGATTGTGTACTTCAGGATGAATCCTATAAATCCCTTCTTATATGAGGGTTTGATGTTGTTGATTGTGGAACATATAAAAGCTAATTTTTTTATTGAGTCCCTTATTCTTGTTAAGTCTGATAAGTCAAAGAAGAAGGAGAAGATGAGTGGGAAATGCTAGTTTGAGGAGGTGGAAGATGTTGTTGGGACACAAATTGAGGAGGATTCTTTTCCTTGGTTAGATGGTTACCACACAGACCTGGACTATAACCCATCAACATGGGGTAAGAAAAGCTATGCCAAAAAGGCTAAACCCTCCTCATCATGTGTGAAACGTAAAATTTGGGCTACTTGCGTTGAGGAGGTTGTGGAGGGTAAAGCAAGTAGAAGGAAGAATTTGAAACAAGGGATGATGTGTTCCCATGAACTGGTGGAAAATATGAAGGAGGGAATTGCGGTTAATGAGGTTGGTGAGGTGGCAAATTTTGTGAATGAGGAGAATATTCAGGATTGTGGTGGTGGTGGGGGGATCCTAGTTGTAAGGAAGGTGAATAGTGTTGTGGATTTGGAGGATTCTCCTATTGTGTCAGTGTCTAATGATAAAGGTAAAGATAAGGTTTCTCCACCCAAGGGAATCCAAGAAGATGACCCTCCCATGAGCTCCCATCAGGGGAGGGGCTTGTATTGGGGTGTGATGGACTTTACGCAGGCATCTAGGTTGGTCAAGGAAGGGGCTGATATCTCTTTTAATCTGCTTAGGTGGCTGGTTCAAGAGGTTCAGGACCTCCATAGAAAGTATGGCACGATTTCTCACTACAATATATCTACCCTAAGAAGCTTAAGGGAGAAGGACTCCATCTTTAGCATGGTTAAATCATTGAATTCCAACATTGGCCTTATGGTGGAGAATGTTGCTAATCTAAAAAAAGATCATGGTCCTAGGCTTTCCACAATGGAGAGGAATTCCCTGCAGATGTGTGAAGACCTCAATGCTCTAATTAATCTCAACAAGGAGAAGCTTGAGTCCTCTGCTGAAGGTTTGGTGTTCCTAGATGAAAAATCTAGGGAATGGACTAGGCGATCTTTGTTTAATGAGTTGGTGGAACAGGATGAGGGTGAGGATGTTGAGAAGGGTATGTAGGTTGCTGACTTGGGCATGGGGTCGAGCATTCATACTTGGATCAAAACCAAAAAGATCAAGGTGGTGTCGAGGCAGGGTGTTGAAGAGATCATGGAAATGCACAATAAGGTGATTTCCAAGGATCTAGAAGCAGCTAGAATGTTAAAGGAACTTCTTTAGATGTTTCTTTTTTTGTCCTCTTTTGTTTTGTTTTTTGTGTCTTTGGTTGTTGTCTGTTGATGGTGTGTTGATTGTTGTTTAATCAACTTGGTCTTTGTGTTGGTTCTAGGCAACCTATTTTCTTTATCTTTGCCGCCTTTTCTTTTGTATAGGGTTTCAGGGCCCCTTCAAAACCTATTTTTTGCTAATAAAAAACTTTCAAGGTTAGAGGATTCTAAAGCTTGTAACCCTTAATATTATCACCATAGTTAATGGACATGTATTTATGTGATTTTTGATCTAGTTTATATTTATTTCTTTAGGAACATGAACATGTACACCTCATATCCAAAACCTTAAATGTGAAATATAAGGTTTCTTACTTGTCCACACTCTATACGGGGTCAAATCAAGAGCCTTACAAGGAGATCTATCTATCAAGTAGAAAGAAATACTTGTAGATCACATCCAAAATTATATATCTAACTACACACCACTTAACATACTATTCATTATTTTTTCCATCCTATTCTATTGAGGTGTGTGTAGAGACATATTTTTCCTAATTTTACTTGCATGCTTGCAAAAATCATCAAATTTCTTAGAACAATATTCACCTTCATTGCCATATCTCAACACCTTTATCTTACACTCTGATACTTCTCTACTAAGGTTTTAAATTCATTAAACTTAGTGAACACTTCATATTTATGTCACATAAAATAAATCTAGGTGAATCTTGAGGCATCATCATTAAAGATCATAAAATACTAAGATTTACATATAAAACCAACATCCACATGACCAAATAGATATTTATGATTCATTTATAATTTTTTCTTTACTTTATAATTTCCTAAAGGAAATGATGATCTATTTTGTTTACCAAATACATAATTCTTGAAAAAATAAAAATAAACTCATCAAAAGAGGAAAATTTGTCAACCAAATTTTTATTCATAATAGTCTTTAAATTATTTTAATTTATGTGGCCTAATCTATGGTGATAGTACATGCATTTATTTTAAAATTATTTTGCTACATAGGTGAAATTACAAATAATAGTATTTTCCCATTCTTGACCATTTCTCTACAATCAAGTTTCTTTTCACCAACCTTCAACCTATCCTATCAAATGTGATATGTATTCTTGAATCATTCATCTTAGGTATAGAAATTAAATTTCTTGATAATTCATGAATATGAAAAATACCTAAGAAAATTTTATTCTTCCATCACTAAAACACATTTGTACCTTCTAATATCCAACTATTGGATATGAACTATTTTTACCAAGGTACACCTTCATGTATACTTGATATGAGGAGAACCACTCCTTATGAGGATTCATATAGTACAAGAATCCTAATTCAACCAACTAGTAATCATTAGAAATAATATTGTAAGATATAAATAAGACTTTAGTACCTTCATTTGAGGATTTTTCTATGAATTAATCCCATTGAACATTATTTTTATTTCAACATTCCTTCTTCACCATTCCCCTTTTACCATAACTCCAAAACTTCACTATATTCTTTTTAGGATTTTTAGATTGGCCTCAAGACATAGACTTCTTTTTAGACCCAATTTTGTCTCACTCAAACCTTCCTCTTTCCTTGGACCTTCCGGGTATGTGCAGGATCATGACGGGCCAAAAAGTGGCAATATGATGGGTATGTGTAGGGTATGTGGCTGACGACTTTTTTTGTACCCAAAATTGATGAAACAAAAAGGGTTTTTAAAGGAGATTCTCAGCTTTCCATGAATATAAATTATGTTTTATTTTGAATTTAATAAATAATTATTATTTATTTTCTACTTAAATTACGACTAAAGTCCTGATCGATAGGCTGAGTGAAAAACATCTATAGCTTTCAAACGGTATCACATTTTTTGAATCTGAAACATGTGTCACATTCTATGCTTCGTATACTATAGGATTAAAAAAATAAAAATTGAATTTCATGAAGTTTTGACCAAGTTAAGGTGGTCAGACATACGATTTTTTATATTTTTTAAAATTTGTAATAAAAAATTCATAATTAATTATTTACTTGGAAAAAAAATAAAAAAATATGCTCACATCCAGGACATGAGTCCTCTACTTATATCTAAAATATTATAAAAAAATATTATCATTTTATTGTGGTTGGGTGGTCAGCAGACACCACTTCTTATTTTTTCCCTGAAATTTAAGTACTCTGCATTGAAATTTCAAATTTTCACCAAATAGATTTTTTTTTTTTAAATAAGCCTAGTAGTTTAGAAATACATTCAATTTTATACAAATTCTATTCTTACATATTTTTGAAATAATATAGATAACTTATTCAAATTTTTACGTCAAGTTTCCTAACTCTGATTTTTCTAATTTTTTGCCACTTAAGGGCCTATCTTTTCCATGATGATCCTGCACATACCCTTCCCCCAACATGAAAACCATTTAAGTACTATCCATAGTGGTTTATTTTTCTCATTTCCTAATCCAACAAAGTTGTAACAAGGTCATCCAACTTGGGATTTATTAAGTTTCCGCTAACAACAAGAATCATATTCTCACATGACTTAGTAAAAGAACATAGAAGCATAATGCACTTATATTTCTCATTTATCTTAATATTTATAAGGCTAATTGAATCAAAGCTAAATTAAAAAAGTTCTTGTCCAACTATTCACATTCCTTTATTTTCAGAGAAAACAACTTTCTTTTCAAGTATAATTTATTTGAAAGACTTTTAGATTGATAATTATTACTTATCAGTTTCTATAGGAAATAATTAATAGGCTTGTCTAATACATTTGAAAGGATAGGGTATATAATAAAAAGATAGATTTACCCTATAATTACCATCCATCTTGTCCCACAAGTATTAGGCAATAATTTTAGGTTTAAATTTCTTTGTTGTCACTATCCATTGATCTCTATCTTGTAGGATATAATATTCATCTTTCACAACTCATAATTAGATCCATAGATAAATTTACAAAAAAAAAAAGCTATAACTCCCATTGCAACTCAGTAAAACCTTTTCAACCATAGGAATTGTTGGCCTCCTACAATGATTTAACAACTAAGCCCTTACAACGATGATTCATAGATTGGACATCTAAACTAAATAGCCATTTCAATCATCATGAAGGTGCATTTAACTTGTCAACCCAAGGATGTGAACTTGAAATGGGTCAGCACAATATGTGCACTAAGGATCCAAAGTAGCCATACTCATTCTACAACTAAGAAAAACATAATGTTGAAGGTAAATTGTTTAGAAAGAAATAACATAAGTGTTGAACATCAACCAACAACTATGCTAAGCTGAAATACATGACATAAACAAAAATCTGAGCAAACAAACAGGAAACTACTCTGCTTGCTTTGGCTGTAGGAATAGTCATAGAATGGAATTCTAGTGGCTGTAGGAATAGTCAGTGCTAGATTCTTAACTAATTGTTGAACAAAAAGTAATAACTAAACTAAACTAAACTAAAGGACACTATGCTCACCAAGTGGGGCCCCTTGGATGAGTATCCTCTAAAACTAATGTAAACTCGGATGTACAGACTTATAACTTCATCTTATTCATTGGAAAACATGAGTACAATAGAGCAGTGTAATTGTATTGCTGAAAACTAAGAATGCAAGTACATCATCAGATCATGCAACCTCCTGAGAAGGAGCATCCAATTCTTATTTATATGAAAAGAAGCTACTAACTAAAAAAGGCGGTCAACTCCATGAATTGGGAGGACGTCATTTTAGGGAAAACAGAGAAAGTGGAGAGGCGGTCACGCATGCATGGAATCTAGTCAGACGTGCTTGCCTCAACACATATTTAGCACAATAGTAATGCATATATTCACTCAACAACAATAAATACCATTTAGAAGATGGTTACAACTCGATTTGCATGAGGAATCTCTCACCGTCGATAGTCTTCCCTTCATTGACCTTTGCATGACCACTTTGTTAACCATTATGGTGAATGACTAGCTGGCGAAATCTTCTCAATTCAATGGCCTCGAATCATATTGCATGGTAATATTAGTACACACAATAATCACATATTTGTAACTATCTTAAAGAACATTCATTAATCCACATGTAGAATTAACACAAATAGTCCATATAACATGTCAATGTCATTAAAGATTTGCAGAGATAAAATTAGGCCCAATGTCTATGGTTTTGAGGAAATATCAACATTCCAACATCAAGGTCCATGAAAACTTCAACAAATAGATAATAAATTCTACCAAAATTAAACCATAAACTAGACTTGTTAGGAACCAAAGGTGGTTGATCTCCAATACCAAATTTTGGGATGAAAAATGTAAACTACTACAATATGGAAATCTAAAATTAAGTTTTATTGTTCATGAAACACCATTCAATTAAGGATTCTTAATTATATAATAACATAAAGATATTTAGGAATTAAAATTAAAAAAACCCAAGAGAACATCACATTACACAATATTTACATGGAGAAACCTTTGTAGGAAAGATATTTATTGTCTTATTTGAACAAGATTATATCACATTTATAGAAAATATGGAAGAATTATATCACTAGAAGTTTTCCAAATAAGAGGTGTTCATGCCATGATAAAACATGGTGCCCAAAAGCCTCTTGCAAAAACTAAATATCTCACTCCTTGGAATTCCACCTTGAATATGTAAAGATACTCATTTTGGCATCCCAAAAGACATATTTTTCCTCCTTTCCAAGTTCCCAACCTGGGGAAGCTAACAACCACCTATATAAAACATCAAGAAACACCTTTCCTTCCTTTCTAGGTTCCCGACTTGAGAAGATAATGATTTTTTTCCAAAAAAAATCATTTACTATTGTTGATGGACCCCTTCATCCCTTATGAATGCTTTTACAAACTATATGTGGAATATTATTATAAATTATTTTCCACTAACACCCTTGGAACTTAGAGATACTTTGACAAGAATGTTCAAACTAATTAAATAACATAGGATTTACAAGGTTGATGACACCTTAATCCTAACATTAGGAACTCTAAAATAATTTAGATAAGTTTTATTGATCTACTTAGAATGTAATTATAATCAAGTGATCATAAATTTTTCCATGTCTTGGGCCATATCATAGCTTTTTCCTTGCCTTATCTTCTCTTAGAACTATACAAATTTTCCCACCATACAATAGCATAAGACTTCAATTTGGAAATAGCGACTTTCACTCTTTAATGGCCATCTTCCTCAATGCTTTCCATTTCAAAGTAAAACTATAACTTGTAGAACCAATCTAGGAATAAATATAGGTTGAGTTTTCCTTTAAAATCTGAACTAACAACTTTCAACTTTGAGACTTTCTAGATATCACTTCAATAATCCTCTCCATAGGATCTACTGCCCCACCTACATTTCCCAATTTCTCATGTTCCCCTTTAATATTATACAAATTTAGTCTAGCCTCGACAACTTCTAAACTTCTAAGCCACTTATCAACATTATTCCTTTGAAGACTTGCATTCCTCCTACCTATTCCTCCCTATTTTATACAAACTCCCCATTGTTGTTTTCCTTGATAAAAAAGATATTACTCCTACAAATTAATATCTAATATATCCCCTATTCCTATAATTTAACACTCAACACTACATAAAAACAATCATAGTAGATAAAGAAGAATTGAATAATAAGAAAAATAAGATAGATAAAAAAAGATATATGTATGCCATTAAAAAAAAATTAAAAATTAGAAGAAAAAATCATATTAAATTAATATCCAAAATATACAAAAATATATTTTCTAGGAATCAAAGCTTTATGAAGTCTCTACCCTCTAGCTCATACATACATTCATGTCAACCTAAATGTATCTCTAAGTAAAGAAACTCCTACTATGAATCTCTACATCTAAAAATACTAAATAAATATAGTTGTTTCCTTAGCCCTTAACAAAATAGAGTACATAGAGTAGTTAGAGAAACACCACCATTAATTTAGAGTACTTAATATAGTTAGAGAAAGATTTTAAAAAAAAAAATCTAGAATGGATAATTAAAATTGATTTGAATGGAAAGACCTTCATTAGAGAAGCTCCACATCATATACACACCTTCATAATTATCAAAATGGCCACATGTAAACAATATAAAGGTCAAGTATTCAATTTGTTGTAAAATCAATTCATAGTCACAACATTTCATGTGCATAAATATAAGTTATTAGATAAAGTCAACAAACTATAAAGGTGAGTTAGAGACACGAAAGTTCCATAGTTCATGATAAATGAATTAGTATATATTTCTCGTAAAAACCATATAAATTTTTTGAGTCAATATTTAAAACCAAACTCTATGATCCATCATCAAAACGTGGAAACCATAAGATTACAAAAATCAATTTACAAGTTAAAATGTTGCTATTAATGAGACGACAATGTCCACATGAGACCATTTGAATAATAAATCTTAAATAAGTAGTACATTGTAAAAATTTATTAAATAACTAGTACATTGTAAAATCGACTGAATAGTCGAAACATAAAATGTGAGTGAATTCAACTGTTTACAATTGTAATAGAGCATCACGGATTGCACTTAGTACAAGGTCCCGCTGCTACGTAAATTGTTGCATGCATTCGTACGCAGGTTAGCTTTCGGTTGGCCCGTGACCAGTGAGTTACAGGTTGGTAAATAATCCGATTTCATCAATGACGACAGAAAGAAATGCAAGGATTATGAAAGCAGAATGGGAATGTCTGTCGATATTTTGTTGTATTGAAGAATGGGTCGTTTCCTTATCCGACCAACTGCAATGGTGGGATCCACACAGCTCAGAGCCATGGGACTTCACGTGTCGGCCGTTTCCATTGTTTTCAATCGACCTTCTTCTTTCCAAAAGAATTCATGTTCCAGTTAATTGTGATCAACGCTTCCTTTGAGATTCGTGACAAGGATTAACCGACTCTCTGTGATCCATGTCTCCGACGGTTGTATCAGGCATTAACAGTCGACTTTTTGGTGCAACGGTAACCGTGGGCCAACAATTGGTATCAAAGCGTTGGGTCATAGGTTTGAATCCCCTCGGGTAACGTTGAGGGGGAGATTGTTAGCAGATGGTCAGCACTCCCCTCAAGGATTTGTGACAAGGGACTAACTCTCATGCGATCCATGTCTTCGGTGGTTGTATCGGGCATTAACATGTCGACCTTTTGGTGTAACAACAACCGTGGACCAGCAATTTTCAAAGTATAAGTAATCTTTAAAACATCTTATCTTAGTTGAATATGACCTCTCATTTAACAAACATCTTATTTTATGTTCATATCATTTGGGACACTTATGTGGTGTAGAAGTATCCACTTGAGTGCTCTCATATGTAGAAATATCGAACTAGTCATTATCGTGTATGGAAGTATCTTGTATATCTAAAAACATTTTTTATTGAAGCAATATCTTTATTTTAAATCCTAACCTTAATTTTTGTACCTAACAATCAAATTAACTCTAAAAATGTTTATTTAAGTGGTTTTCTAAAAATGAAAAACATTCACTAGCACTTACACCTAGACATACACACACCTTTCCTTTCTAGGACCATGTAGGGTATCTCTATAGTTGTTACATGGTTCACCTCCATTAATGGTAGCTCCATGCAATAGCATCTTACAACCACATTCCTACAACTCTTCCAATACTTTATGGTGAAATATGCTTCTTAGGGGCTTGACCAAGGCTAGATTCTAATTGTGTCATAGGCACTTGATTCCCCCATTTTGTACACTCTATGGGTATTGTAGCAAGTTGTTCATGTGGTGGCACTCATAGGCTTTTACATCATAGAGTACATAAGATATGACTATAAAATTACAAGGCACATGATCAAGGCACATGATCATGAATAAAGATTATTTATCTCATTAGGACATCTCTATGGGTATGACACATTCATTCTTGTCATGACACCTTCACATAATAGAAAACAATTTTGCACTCTTATGGGGATAGTATCATCTAAGATAAGGACGCATTTTATTCTCACACAAAATAGAGACTTCCAAAACCAATTTTTTATGTTTGAGAACCTTTGAGTCTCATCAAACTATATTTTTTGACAATCAAATCAAACATGCTTCCTCTCATTTCTATTTCTAGTTCTAATACAGCCTCAACAATGTATTTATTTTACTTAATTAAATCAAAAAGTTAATATCACTTTTTATTAATAAAAATAATATTAATTAGGTGAACCAATACATTTTATTAATTAAAGATAACACTATATCAATGATTTTTTTAGTGGCTAATATTCGTCAATTGACTAATAGTACAAGTTGTACTTGGTGACCTGAATTACCACATGTTTATAAAATTTTGTTTTAGTCTTGATTAAATCGCCAAAAAAATATTTTATTAAACTTTTAAACTCAAAAAAAATTCATAATATTCTATACCTAATTAGATCAAATTTGCCTAAATTTTATAAGTTATAGTAGAAATTGAAATTAATTTATCAATAATATCATATAATTATTGGTTATTTTAGGGTCATATCACCAATTTTTAATCACCATCATTGAATTTATTTATAATCCAATCATTGGGGTTATATTCCATGGGCTAAAATGTACCCATGGAGCTCCAATTCCAATTAACCTGAAATTGTGTTTGGGTCATTGAATATTTATAATCTAAAAACTAGGGTTAAATTCCATTGGTCAAAATTTACTTGCAAAGATCCAACACCTAATAAAACCCAAATTGTTAGTTTATAAATAAAATAAATGGTGGTGAATAAGAATTTAGGGCTGATTTAAATTTTCTATGTTAGATTTTAAATATTAAGGAATTAAATAATTATAGACACGAGCACTACACCTTAAACTAATCAATCACTACCATTCTTAGGTCCTATTTTTTTTAGGAAATTAAATTTTTTTAAAGAAAGGATTTTCTATGGTAATTAATGTATTTGCCAATTTTTTGTCAAGATTCGCCAAGATTTTCTATAAATATATAATGATTTTTAAAAATTTACCAATAAAATTAATATTTTTTTCAATAAAAGGAAATATTCACCAATAGAAATTAATATTTTTTCTAGGAAATGAAAGATTCACCAAGATTATATATATTTTTTAGGGGGTGTTTCTTAAAGTTATCATGACACTTTAGTTTTGTTTATTTTAATCTACACCATGTAACCATTAATAGTATAAAATCTAGAATGGAAGGGGGGAGAATACATAGCTACAAGAGTCATAAATCTAGAGAGAAATGAAGATATAAAACAAAAATATAGAAATGTTGAAAGAACAATTTTTAAAACCCTAGGTTGTTATATAGTGTATAAATGGAATAACTATTAAGCTGGTGTTTCAATACATGAATCTATTTTTTCTTAAATTTGAAACATATTATAACAATACACTAGAGAGCATAATTATATTCAAATTTAACAATTAGACTAATTTAATATAAAATATGGGACATGAACTAGTAAAATAAATAAGAAAGAAAATTGTATCCCTAAAATATCTAAATATTTAGAATTCACTAAAGAAATGATAAGAGGAAAACTAGAACTTCTCACCTAGAAATTTTCAACTTTTTGGCATCAATAGGGAAACCAATATTGGCCTCAAACACTTCTATAGGCTTTTGGTGTTGGATCTAGGTGCTCCTATAAATCACTTTTGAGTTCTAGGAGATCCTATAGGTCACTAAAGAGTTTTGGGCACTCTTGCATGTCACTGTTAAGGTAAGGGTGCTAATTTATGCATCTACTAGAATTATGAAACTCTTAGAGCTTTCTCACTCCTATGTTTTGACCTATAATATACTTGCATCCTATTCATAAATGTCACTGATATTTTTTATATCTTTTTAAAGTGGTATGGGATGAAATCCTTGGGTTTGAATGCTTAGGAAATTAACGTAGTTATTCCCCTGGGTTGTATTTTTTAACCTTGCACTATATCCTTAGAATTTTTTCATTGTGTTAAGTCCTTGGTGATTATGAGAGTGGTGCATGCATAGATTTTCATATAACGAGATAAAATCTTAGAAAAGAAAGCTAGTTATGATGTTGTGAGCAAGTGATGGAAAGAAAAATGTGATGAATGCAACTGGACTAGTTTAGGGACAATGGATATGGGGTTTTGTGAATAAAGATATACTCCAAAAAATAATGGATGATTAAAATTCAATATATTAGGTATTTTGTGAGTCCTTTGGAAGGGAATTTAAGAAGACAAGGGGAAAATAAAAAAGGGAGATAATGAAGCTGACAAGATTAATAGGATCGATGAAGAGATTAGAAATAGAGCAAGGAAATAAAGAAAGGGAGGTTTATTTATAATATTTTTGAAGGTATACTTTAGAAACCCTAGGAAAATAGAGAATATAATAAATCCTAGTAACAAGAGTGTGTTGTGTGAAACCCTTTCAAATGAAACTCAACATGACTTTGTTTCATGTAAATATTCAAATGAATATTAGAAAATGTGCTAGGGAAAATCATAAATTGGGGCTTTAGGTACTTCAAATTTAATTTTAGAAAGCTGATTAAAACAAAATTATTCAAGGTGTATATGGGTCTAAGAAACTAGTGCTTTTGGCAAACAAATTTCCTTTTTGAGTTTGGTTCCAAAACTTATGGGGTAGTTTTTAGAGGTCAAGAAAGGCTTAGGGATAATTTTAAATTAGTCTAGTAACCTTCAAAGTTTTAGAATAGTGGGAAATGAGCCCTAAAATACACATATGGAAAGAGACACTAAAATTTAAGGTGGATTTTGTAAAGGGTAATTTCCAACCTTATATATTTCCCCCAATTTAATAGGTTAGTGCAACTAGATTAAATAATACACTAAAATAAAGGGTTGGGGCCCTAGCTTGGTTGGCTAAATCTTTCCTGTAGCAGGAGGTTGGTCACAAGTTCTAGTCTCCCCCACCCCCGTGGTATCGGAGGGCGTGTCGCACCAGCGCCGCCGGTCACGTTAAAAAGTTTACCAGGAACACCTGCAGTTTATAGGGGGTCGTGCTACCCGATTCCTGCAGTCTAAAAAAAAAAAAATACACTAAAATAAATAAATTGAACAAATTACATGTGTACGATTTTATAAAAAATAAAATAAGCCAGACCATGCTCATTTATCTTTTCCTTAATTATTTTGTTCATCTTATTATGTGCTTGAATATTGTAATGTACCCATAAAAGGAACACAGTTACTATTTATTTGGAGCAAGTACGCTACTAACCAATAAACATATTAAAGATAATATAAATTCCCCCATTTTGTACACTCTATGGGTATTGTAGCAAGTTGTTCATGTGGTGGCACTCATAGGCTTTTAGTCTTGGTTAAATCGCCAAAAAAATATTTTATTAAACTTTTAAACTCAAAAAAAATTCATAATATTCTATACCTAATTAGATCAAATTTGCCTAAATTTTATAAGTTATAGTAGAAATTGAAATTAATTTATCAATAATATCGTATAATTATTGGTTATTTTAGGGTCATATCACCAATTTTTAATCACCATCATTGATTTTATTTATAATCCAATCATTGGGGTTATATTCCATGGGCTAAAATGTACCCATAGAACTCTAATTCCAATTAACCTGAAATTGTGTTTGGGTCATTGAATATTTATAATCTAAAAACTAGGGTCAAAATTTACTTGCAGAGATCCAACACCTAATAAAACCCAAATTGTTAGTTTATAAATAAAATAAATGGTGGTGAATAAGAATTTAGGGCTGATTTAAAATTTTCTATGTTAGATTTGAAATATTAAGGAATTAAATAATTATAGACACAAGCACTACACCTTAAACTAATCAATCACTACCATTCTTAGGTCCTATTTTTTTTAGGAATTTAAATTTTTTTAAAGAA